>VYZW01054935.1:22945-156236 GCA_013401315.1 Balaeniceps rex
ATAATATAAATACATAAAAACATATCTATAGTATATAAAAATAATTATATCATTTTAATCTTTTCTCCTAAGCTTGGTGGTGCTTTCAGTGTCTGCTGATTGGCACTTCTGCACCCCCCTGCTGTCAGATACCATTAGCTGAGGGTGCTCTGAGCTGGGTTCAGCCTGGCCTGGGCAGCTGAGAGCTCCTTCCCATGTTTCTTGTCTTCATTCTCACAAAACTGGACAGCTTGCTACAGTCCACATAAACACGACCTCCCAAACCAAACGCTGGCAGGTAGATGAAAACAGATTTGTGGGTTCAGCCCTGGCTTCATGTTGCAGACATTGCCTGCTCTTCTTTGCTCGAGCGTCTGCTGCATTTGGAGGCGGTGATGCTTAATGTTGATTTAAAAAGTGTTTAAGAAGACCAAATCTGTATTCTACAAACTTTTTCCTTGTTCAGCTTCTATCGACTGTCCTAACATACCTTTAACCTGTCATTTAAATTATATACCATGTTCCTCAGCACACTGAAATGCATTCGTTGCTGTGCTGATTCTGGGTTTTTTTCCTTCATTTGTCTTCTATCCTACTTTCACTTCTTTTCTTTAACTCTTTTTCCTTTCTGATGTTTCGACTATTTTCTTTCCCTGTAAAACTTCCCCTTAGCTTAGATTAGCTCTAGCACATCTATGCATAGCTGCCACCGCTTTCAAAATACTGCTTTCAGACTTCCAGTTAGACCAGCTTCTTGTCGGGTAGGGTCGCAGAGAGGTTATGCTGCTTCTCAGCTAATCCTCTGAGGCCTAGAAACAGGTTTTTCAAGCAGAATAAATAACTGCTGAGCCATTATGCTTGTTACAAAGTGTTAAATAGCTGATTTCAGTGTTTTTGTAGACAATGATGAGTGAATACTGCATTTTGTTTCTTTTTTTAGCCTGCTTTCCTAAGGAAACAAAGCTTACACAACTGTTCTGCCTGGCTGTCCGTCTGCTTGTCTGTCAGCCTCTCTTTAATTACTTTGAACCTGTTGGTTGATTTCAACCTAGGCTAGAGATTGCAAAGGTATGCTGGCCCTAAAGTTCATGCATTTCTACAGTTTGGGAGAGGACAAAGTCCTAACACACCGCTCCCATGGGACAACAGGCATCCCCATAGCCATTCAGGGCGACAGTGGCCACAGCATTGTGGTCCAGCCACCACGCGTTCCTCCCCGGGGGCAAAGAGCTTGAAGAGGGAGGATGTTCTGGTGAGGAGAAAAGCGTTGATGAAGTGGGAAGGAAGGAGGCCTGCTCTGCATGGGGGACAAAAGTCTGTAGGCAACCAAGTTTCATTAGTGCTGTTGTTCATGGAGCAAGTGTATTTATGGCAAAGAAGAAAGCATGCAAAAAGAGTTTCCTTCACAGAAATCTTTCTCTTCTTGGAAAGAGTGTATGCACATCATAGACTCATGGTGCATGTGTATTCATTTTTCAGTTGGGTGGCTCGGTCTTGGATTTGGGTCACTAGCTGCCACTGAAATACAAACAGGAGGTGTTAATAATATTGCAGCAGGAATGTTAGACTTCATTCTTTGGTACCCAAGAGACAGAGCTTACAGCTTGCAATATTCAGAGTCCTCCTGGGCATTCAAGTGTCCAGCCCCTCAGAGTCTAATCTTCTTCTCAGCATTGCTACAATTTTCAGCTGTTTATTCTTGCAGAAGGCCGGTCTGCAGATATCCAGTATCCAGATACTCAGTATTTGTCCTCTCTCTCTCTTTGTGCTGTGGAAAATGAGACTTTGCAGCTGCTGGTTAAGAGACTTCATACTCTAAGATTTTAACATCTTCGTGCTTTAGCTCTGGAGGTCATGGTCTGAATTCTGTCATGACCACTAAAAGCAAATAAGGTAAATCATCTGATTCACATGTTAAGCGATAAAGGTGCACATAATTACAGTGTCTCAAAAAAACAATTGTGGTGGCAGCTAATACAAACGAACTAGAGAATAAAATATGAACAGCTAAATGAATGCTAAAAAAAATCAACTCATGCATCTGGCATCCAGGGCTGAGAGTTGCTATATCGTATCTGAAATGGGTTGCTGGTGGGATTGAATTCTAAATAAGGTGCCATCAGCTAAACAAGTCGTTCTGTCAGCAACAGATTTAATGAGGCCTATTTCCTGGGGGTTTGCACTTCATTCTTGGATTCTCCATTGTCTAATAGGGTAACGACCTTGATCCAAGCTTTTCTTGTGGATGGGGCACTCCTAACGCCTTTTCCTGTAGAGTTTCTCTGCCAGTGGCTATACTAAATCAAACAGTCCCAGGGAACATTTCTGGCCACTTGAATTCAATCCCCTGTACTGTCAAATTGTCTGAATGGTTCTTGGCATGGTGCTGGCCTGTGCCCACCTGCAGTCTCCCAAATGGCTCCTGAACACAGTTTGGGAGCGAGCTTTGGCCACGGCCATTTCCAGCAGGTAGTTTGCATTTGACCACACTGTTTTGGAGGGCAAGATCATTTAGTAGTACATGGCATGGGCTGTTCGCTGCCTGCTGCCCTTAATGGCAGAAAATGGTCCTGGAAAATTTATGTAGGAGTGTGGACATAATCTCTGGTATCTAATAGGAGCTACACCTTTTCCTCAGGACTACTGATAAACTAATAGAGCTTTTATCCATTAACTAACTGCCTATTTATACAGACCCATAGGAAATAAGCATGTTAGAAATCTCTGCTCTGCTGTCAGATTCGGCTGGGAGTGGCTGGGAGCTCCACAGTTATTAGCAGGCGATGGACAGTGATGGGAAGGGGAATTCATAGACATGCAAATGTACACCCACATTTGTGTATGTATGTGTGCTTGCATAAAGGTTGCAATCACAAACCTTTCCTAAGGAAATCAGGCTAGAAATGTGGTGGACAAACAAACTGGTCAAATCTGGCGGAGCGTGCCCTGTAACCAATCTCGGCTGTTTTGGTGGGGTTTAAGTGAGGTGAGCCATAATTTCTCAGGGAACCTGGCCCTTTGGAGCTCTACATTTGCTCAGGCCACCTGAATTACTTCAATTGAACTGGATTTTAAGCAGAAAAAAGGCCACTGAGAACTAACACATGCTTTTTGAACGCATTTGACTACATTGTGCAGCAAGCAATCTCCAACTGTGGGTGTGCACAGGTGTACATGAGCTACCATTAAATCAGCTTGGGGACTCTCAGCGGTGTAGTAATCTGAAGCTCGACACAGATGGTAGAAGCCACTTGAGTGATGGGGTAAATTCTTGGATGGTGAGCTTGTCCTGAGCTAATGCATATGTTAATATACAGAAGGTGGCTCATACAAGGTAAGGTCAAGGATATGATAATACGTCAGAATGGCCTGCACCCAAACAGTGCCAGCACTCTGCACAGTCTAAAGCCTATGCTGTTGTTGCTGTCCATTTCCAGCCTGAAGTACCCTCCTGCCCTTTGAAGTTGCAAAGAAAACCTTGAAAATATGATCTGCTGTAAACTTGGGCAGCGAATCTTCCTGAGTCTGCAGGCAGCTGAACCTGTTGAAAGGTTGCAGGCAGCAAGAAAATAGCTTGTACTTTTTGTAGCATGAAATCTTCAAGAGGAGGGTTTAAGAGGTCAACAATGTTAGCTGGTTCACATCTGGTTTCTTCAGTAGATATAGTTTATGTTTACAGCCTGAACCTGCTTCTCATGCTTCCCTTGATATTCCTCTCTTCATCCTGCTCCTCCAATGCCTGAACATGGAATTGTTGATATGCTACCAGCTGGGGGTGGTTTATTGATCCTGCACAAGGGGAAGAAAGAACATGCGAACATTGGTTTTTCACCCGCATTCTGAGCAATTTCCAAACAATCTGCACTGAAAAGGAAAAGGTTCTTCAAGAATTTCCATGAGAACTCATGAAAATCCAGGTTCTTCATGATTTGGATGGTGATTATGATTTTTTCTTTCTATCAGGAAACAAGAGAAGATTATAGTGGCAGCCTTAAAGATAGGATGGTACAGCTAGCACGGGTACAAGACATTACAGGCTGTCAAGATGGTATTGTTCAAGGCTGTCAAAATTAAAGACAATTTATGCCTTGTAAGGGCAGGCTAAAATCAAGACCTTGCAACTACAGAAGAACCTAAACATTATAGTAGTCTAGCTGCTAGAAATATCTCATTGACTGAATGTTAATGTATCTGTGGGATTTTCAGGAGTGCACATTGAGGGCAGCAGAAAATGGAATGGAGTTTAATCTGGAAGGAGACAAGAAAATGATGTCTTTCTCTGTTAGAATCAAAGCCAAGGAGAATTGGATGCTTTCCATTACTTAGGACTGACTCAGCCTCTTTTTTGAATTTAGTGTAGTCTCTATTGCAGAGATGCCAACAAAGCTATCCATCAAAATGCTGGGAGGAAAAAGCACAGGTGCTCTCCTGCCCCAGCTATTTATAGGAAAGGCCTAAATCCAGCTCTTTGGCTGAAAACACAGCTCAAAAATTACAATTGGCTATCAGTTGTAGCTGTTTAGCAAAGCTGAAAAACCAGGAATTAAATTCAGCTATAGAAGACTGGGAAAGGAGAAGTAAATTTGGGAGTCTTTGTAGAAAACGTACTGGTTTGAGAGAAAGATGATAGGGCACCAAAGAATTTACATGCTTTGTTAGTATAAGTATAATAATATTTTATCAAAACCTGTACATCCAGTCATATGCATATTTAGGATGCAGAAAATGCTATGGCTCCTAGATACAGACCAGGATTTGGATTGGCACGTCTTTCACTGAAGTTCCCAGAAATTTTCTATTTGTTCTCCTGCTGTTTGAGGAAATCCCAGGTAAACTATTTTTTTCTAAGATGATGAATGTTGCTGTGGGCTTCTGAAAGTTCTCATAATTTGTTAATTCTTAAGGCTAAAAATTATAATAAGTATGAGAAACGTCTGGGATTAAATCAGAAACATTTGTAGCCTACTGAAGGAATCATTTAGAGCTTTGCATAATGATATTAACATGTTGCTTCTCTTCTCAACATGACTGCTATTGTCTCAGTTGCCGTAATAATTGTTTCAGTATATTTTTAACCACTTCTTTAAATAAATCCAAGCAGATTGCAAAGCCAGCAACAAGTAAAGCAATTTCAGATTTTTACCTCTCTCAGGAATCTTCCAGCCATTCTGCTAAAACTGATGTGCAAATGCATTGACCTACTTTGGCAGAGATCTCCACAAAAGTCTTACAGGGCTTAGAGTCTCTCTGCTCTGTTGTTATTTCTTTCTATATTCTTTAAGCCAGTGATTTGTTATAAAGCCACATAATTAGTTGTTAAATTGCTGGTGGACAGAAAAAGTGCATATTTAGCAAAAAAACCCCAAAAACAAACAGTCCCTATTCTGTGCTGTAAGAGGGATTCTGCTTGTTCAAAGGCAGCAGACTCTATGCAGAGTATCTGCTCACCTGAGAAGTTAGTAGAAAAGACAGCATAGACAAAGGGTGTGGGCAACAAATCCCAGGATATTCAGTTTTGCGGGAATACCAGCCATATTAGAGCCTCTGCCTCAGCTGATCTAAAGAAATCACATCCCAGCAGTAGTCCATTCTGTCTTGTGTGAAACCCCATCTTTCAGAAGGTATTTCTTGAATACCTTCAGGGAGTTAATAGGGTGGCTATAACTATACTCAAATTTTGGTGGCAACATACCACAGACAACATTTAATCCTGTGCCTCTTGTTTCCAGTGTGCCCAGTAGCCAGAAACGTTACTGTAGGGAAGCGATGAAGATCAGCTTCCTACTGATGAAAGGCTTTTTCTACAGAGCAGAAGTGCCCCTGCCAGTGAGGTGCCCAGCAGCACTGTCCTAGCACTGTGTCTATAAATAAAGTGCTGTGACCATTTTAATCCTTTTGTTCAGCAGCATGGTAGAAAGTGAAAGCCCTACATCTAATGTATTACTTTTTTAACCTAGTTTCCAAAAGATTTGAAACTTCTGTGAGTGCATATTTTTCCCATTTTTTTCTCCAAACCCCAGCAATTATATATATTTCTGAACGATATGTGATTTTTAGCATATTTGAAAAAAAATAGACAGAGGTCCCAAACACCTTTAGTTAGTACAAACTTAGTGCAAGTAGAAGGGAAAGGTTATAGTGCAGCTTTCACTCCTGATACAACATGAGGATGGAGAGAAGAGTGGGAGAGAAAGAGACAGAAGCTAAGGATATTGCATAAAAAGCCTATAGTCAGAGCTCTCCCGAATTTCACAGACACACAGCCGCAGGGAGCCAGGCTCTCCTAGTTCTGCTGCAGACCGGCTTGCAACCCTGCGCTGCAGCAGCTGTGGAGCGTGGTTGTATAGCTATTACTAATACAACAGCATATGTGATGATGACTTTATAATACTGATGTAAGGTAGGTGGGGAGGTGACACGCCAAGCCCCACACCTACCATAACGTCATCATGTCTCTATGGAAAGCCAGTGCTAGTCTCCCACAAATCCAGAGGCTGTCAAAACGCTCTGTATGTAATTCTCTGTGTGATAAGCAATGTATACATTGCTATGACACTATCAGAAGTTCTCCGTGCAAGTCATGCCATCTGGGAAGGGCAGTCTCGTTCTGGAGCAGGAAGGTAAGCCTGTACTGTACTGTACTGGCTGTACATCCCATGTCCAGACCACTTTTAAAGCATACTCAAAGGCTTGCAAAAATAGTGCAGGGTTCCTTAGTAGCTTAGTAGAAGAAAGGATCCTGTGAACTCTAGGTTCATTGACACAAGTGAAACCCTGGTACTGTTGGGTGTAATGGCAATCTGGGAAGATTGGGGTACCAAACAGAACAGCACCTCAGAAACCAGCCGCTCACCAATCCTGTGGTTGACATCATGCTTCAAAGGAAGTTTAAGTGACAGCTTGAGCATAGGCAGCTATCAAACACGGTTTAAGTTCCTGGGTGGGTTTTTTTTTTAATGCTTTGCTTCCATAGCAATGTTTCCAACTCATAATCAAAGGTGTAAACCTTTGCTTAGCAATAGCAAAACTAGCTGCTTTCACTTGCAGTATGTCCAAAGCGTCCGAAACGGATTTGAGTGAATCTGATGGGGTATGGGAAATTTTTTTTTTCTCTGGTGGAACCGAGCCAAACAAAGAGGCATTTGCAGGGAGAGCCTGTGGGTACCTTCAAGCCCTGAGCAGTTCGGCAGTCCCAAGGCACGTCTCCTATCAGAAAGGCTGGTTTAAGAGCCAGTCTTGCTTTACACCAGGAGAGGTGCGCAGAAGTCTTTTGCCTGGCTTATCTAATGTATCTCTGGTGAGGGGCAAGCAGTAAAATGACATCCCACAGCTCTGCTAAATGCACATCATCACACTGTACGTTCACAGTGTTTATGATGAGTTACTTGAAATACACAGACCAAGAAATGCAGGATTTTGAAAAAAAACCCTAATATTGGTTTCTTGAAGTGCTGAAATAGCACGAGATAAGCTTACCGAATGAAAGCCTAGCTCCACTGAAATCAGTAGGAGTTTTGTTTGTGACTTCAAAAAAAGATAATTTCACCGTAAACTAGTTTATAGCTTTCACTAGGTAGGGACTACAAAGTGAAACTATATCCCTGTACAGTAGACAGGTATTTGCCAACTGGGTTTGGGTTGGGATTAGAAAGAAGTAAAATTTGCTTTCAGTCCTCTAATCAATTTCTGCTTAGTTCTGCACTGCCTTCTTTTGCTGCAAAGAGCAGACATTGAATTGGGATTGTGTGTGTTGACAGTCCCGGCTTGAGCCTTCCAGCGGGTTGGCTGAGATTTAGCAATACATTTTTTCCCATGGTATTTTCCGTCACATTTTTTTTTAAACAAACACTGCTATAGAGGGCACGAAGAAAAGATGTGCTGTAAAACAGCAAATAAAAGGCAATTTCAGGTTTAGCATTTGCAAGATTATATAATTATATTGACAACTCTCCTTTTCTATAATCTCTTTATGAAATGTATATTCTATTTACTGTGCTGTTCAGAAGAATAAAGGCAATTAAGGAACATTTCATTAAAAAGAATGACTCAATTTACCTTTGGCCGCAGAAGCATAAGCTCTACTGACATGTTACAGTCACTGCCAACAGATCTGGACTTTGGCTTCAATCTAGAGGAAACGGACACCTGAAAATGAACGCAGCTGTGCATCTACTCACTGCCACACTAGCTGTGAAAACTCTGAGGAAACGTGCAGATCCATATGATGTCACACAGCAAATATTTGGTGCCATCACACCTACCATGGTACTTCATGGTCAGAAGTAACCTGATAAGGTAGCCCATTTCTCCAAGAGAATAGCCTTATGGTACAATTGCTATTGACATCATTGGTCTGAGCTTGTTCCCTTTGAAATCAATTATAAAATTCCTGTTGTCTTGAACAAGAGCAGTATAGGGCCGGGAAGCCATCGAGCTAAAACACCATGCACTGCTTTGAAAGTTAAGGAAGCGTTAAGGTCAGAATAATAACTTTCATTAAGTATGACAAAAATCAATGCCATTTGCACTGTCCAGCTATTCAGCTTGTTGTACATGCAGATTATCTGCATCTGGTTATCACACTTAGTAATCTCAGCCTGGCACTGACTGAAAAAGTTCTTTACAAAACATACAGCCCAGGGCAGGAGACTCCATAAAGTCAATGTTTTTATTGCTTTTCTTATTGATGTAACAACCCTCTTGTCATGTAGCTTTTCTTTTCTTTCTTCTTTTTTTTTAAAGAGAGGGGGAAAAAAATAGATGATACAAGATGATAACTTAATGCAATGATTGCTGGTTGTCCATGGAGAAGCATAAACTTGACGCAGGATTTGGAATACAGCCAAGAAAACTGCTGAGAAGACGGATCCTTGATATCACATGCTGCAGGTCACCGTGGGACCCATTGCAGAGCCTGCCTGTGGGCTCCGGCTCCATCTCTGCAGGCACCAGTGTCTCCCTGTATAGGAACCACTGTGTTAGACACCAGGAATCAGTACTGACAGCTCTTCAGGTGGGAGAAAGGTACTTGCAATTAAAAACTGCAGGCATGGTGCGTGTTACAAAGTAAAAAAGAGATGGGGCAGAGGATGGAGTAACCATCCTGAAAGAAGCACTTCTATTCCTGCCACCCGAAAGACCTGCCTGAAACAAAAAAACTTTGAGAACAGAGACAGAGCTGAATCAAGTCCTACTACCTGTTGAGGTGGTAGCAGTGCATCTCTTGCTGCTGGTCCATTAGGTTGCACGCTGCTCCGATCACTGATGGCATCAACATTTAGTTCGGGATGGTGTTCATGCAAGGAGGGGGGGGGGGGATTTTGCTTGCTGCAGCTTGCAAGAATACTCTGGGTCCCCATGTTCCTGTACTGCAATCCATTACTTCCAGAAGAAACATTGGGCTTATTCACAGGCATTTGCCCATGGGCTTGCAGGTTGAAGGTGGCTTGCAGGTTGAAGCGAGCTCACAGGTCCCTTCCCCCTGGCCTGTTTCTTAAAAGGAAAGTGGCACAGTGCCTGCCGTAGACTAACCGCATGTGCTGGACTGATGTATCTGCCACTGGGTTGCAGAGGACAGACTGACCGGGATGGATCTGGCCCTCCTAGCAGCAGCCATTGTCCTTGCAGCTTCCATTTCTGCTTGCATGGCAGCAACCACAATCTCACCTCATCTTTCTCCTCCCCACCCACAGCATCTTAGGCCTGACCCCTGGGGCTGGCGAGGAGGAGGTGAGGGCTTGCTAGGAATGAGGTGGGGGTGAGTGGTGAGAAGGGCAAGCAGCTCTGGGTGCAGATCAGGGAGGAAGAGGGTGCATTGCAAAGTGGGGATGTACAACCCCAAATCCCAGGTCCAGCTGTGTTGGCTTCTGAGGCTGGACTCCTCTTCCTGGACAGGAAGGTCAGTGATGTACAGCGTTGTTCAAACTACTGTGACAGAAAACCTAGTTAAACACAAGTGATGATCTCTAAAGGTCCCTTCCAATCCAAAGCATTCTATGATTCTATGATTCTATAATGAGAAAAGCCTGGTGGGATGAGGTCAGAAGGAGGAACAAACTTCTAAAACGTATGGGGCAAAGCCTGACTGGCAGCTTCCCTGCTTGGCCTGCTGCAAGGCAAAATGTGCAGTACGTGCATCTGAACTCTGCTTCCAGAGGTCACATACTGAAATAGTCTTTTGAAAGGATTTACACAAGCTGAATAGCCATATTTTATTTCTCTAATAATACCAGTATTTGTAACCAACTGCCATAAAACCTGTAGTCTAAAACACTGTGGCGCGCTACTCAGGATTCATCGTAGCAATGAGCCCATGCAAGCTGGTTACGTTTTTCTGTGCTAGGAGCCTGCTCACTGTAGGAGGTATTAAGTTACAGTGAACATAATGAAATGCTATAACATATGAGCCTGGACGGATGGGGCATTTCCAAGCAGACATCCCAGCAGCAGCAGGATTCAGGCTACTAACAGGCATTATGACACTGGGCCTTTTTGGTCTCCTAAGCTCTTAGATAAAGTAACTTGTTATTGCTTCTTCCCCAGGCACAGCCAAAGGTTCTTACCACATATGTCTCTTAGCTGAATTAGGTTGGTACTTGGCCAACCTTGGTCACAGAATTTTACTGAAGAAATCTCATGCTGTTGGCTGCAGTGCGTGCTTCATAAGTGGGTGATCATTACCGACATACATTAGATGATAGAGGAGTTATCGTTCAAACACTGTACTCAATAAAGATAACTGAACAAGCACAGCTATAACATTGGCGTAAATATAAAAACCTATCTGTTGCAAGTTTCTCTTTTTCAATCTAGTGTCATAAAATATGAGATGGAATGTAACATTTATTTTACATACCAGAAGAAAAATAGCTTAAATAGTAGTATTCATTATTCAAAAAAGCCCTGTTTTTCATTTTTTATAAAAAAACCCCGAACTATCTGTTATTTATGATCCCACCAGCATTATGTACTGTCTGACCATGCAGCACAGCTTGTCTCTGACAGCTTGGTTGTAAGAGGACTTTCTTAGGAGGTGGAAAATCTCTTTGCACCGCAATCTAGAGGAGTTCAAACCCAAAGTGTCCACATCCCAGGAGACAACCGTAGCTCCATAGGTGGTGCAGTCTCTGTTCTTGCTGAATATAAACCACTCTGCAACATGGAAGCAAGATGGTAGGACAGGCTGAGGATGTCTTTGAAGGCTCAGGGTTTAGGAACAGAGGATCTTAGGACTCATTCTGTGTTTTACCCAACATTAAATGCAGATGCTGCCCTAGGATGAAGGGCCTGAACCTCACCTCAGGCTCTCCTTTCTTACGCAAGTTCTTTGCTCACTGGTGTTATTAAGAACATACCTTCATGGGTTATGCCATTTCGTATGTGATCAGCAGAAACAGACTATCTGCTCAAGGTCATTAATTACAGTAGAGCCCAAATATTCAATGTTTTTTGGGAGTATGTTCTTTTAAGCTAGAAGTAGTATTTATTGAATTATACCTCTCCTAATTGTAGCTCCTAGGAAGTGAACATTAAATTCTGAATTTGAGGAAATCAACAGCTTTGTATCCTAACTACAGGCCAGAGTTTTATCCATGGTGTTGACCAGAGTATTTTCCATTTGTATTGGTATAACCCAGAACTACTCAGTTAAGATGCAGTGATTTATAGTAGAGGCTGATTTATGCAGTTTTAACCAATGTCTGTCTCCATCCCAGTATTCCACACTTCTGAACAAATGTTACAGAAACACTGTTCTGCAGGAGGCTGAATATCCTCCCTTCCAGCTCAAGGTCCAGCCTGCTGCTCGCTGCAGTCTCTGGGAAGTTTTCCATGGCTTCAGGACGCACTGGAGCTGGCTCACAGTCTGTTCCTTTAAAGCAGCAAACTGGTTTAGCTAGCACAACCAGCGCTTTGCAGACAACTCAGCAATTAGGGGATCATATAACTACAGTAAGAGGCTGAGCTGCAAATTACTGTAATTATGAATATTTCTGTTGCAAGGCAAATTTACAGCCAGATATGTCACGTCAAAATTATTTTATTTTGTGGGTAATTCTAATTTTGAAATACATTTCTAGAACTTCATTTTCCTGTTAAACAGCATTTTAATTTGAAGAGTCTATTACAGTGGTTGTGGTGGATTATTGTTAGAATTCAGAGGCAGATTGTGAAATGCAAACATGCTCCATCACAGGCTAAATCCTGATCCCAGACAGAATAGCACAGTTGGAAATGGTGATTAGTATCATTATAAGGGTACTGGACAGCGTCTCAGGAGAGGCTCAGTTGTCTCCAGTTCCTCCCATGTACCCAGATAAGGCTCCCTCTGCAATAAAAGGGGAGAGACAAGCACCTCCAGAGAGCTCAGCTTTTGGGGGTGTTCGTCTCAGAAAACAGAAGGAACGTGGGGTGAGGCTGCTCCCAGCGAGCGTACCTGGCTTGAATGCCAAAAGCAAGGCAGTGGGTCTTTTGTATGACTTTCAGTAAGTCACTTTACCTCCCAGTGTCCTTTTTTTTTAGTTCTTCACCTGTACACGGAACAATACAGACATGTTTTGGGAGGATACATTCACTGATGGCATTTAGGTTCCCAGAAACTTTGGTAAAATGGTCTTGCTCATTAATAAGGTGGCAATTTCCCAATCATTTGTTTATCTCAACCAAACGACAGGTAATCTACATCACTGCTAATACCACCTCTGACCAGGATTTTCAAAGCGGTACAGGCTGCAAAGTGGAGATTTCCACAGGTTTAAGTCTTGCGGAGCACATCCAGGTTCCAGCTACGGTTACCATTTTTCAAGTAGACCTCCCTATTTCCAAAACATCAGCCTCTTCAAACCCTTCCTGAATCTTCAGGCACTACCCAAGTGTTACTGAAGGCGATGTGCAGCACAGCCTGTCTTCGGGGACGGCGTGAATGAGCGCGTGGCCTTTCCCTGCCCCGTCCCTGATTGACATTGGGCAAGTGCGTCGGCTTCACCTGGACCCTGGTTGGCACAGGCTGCGAGCCAGTGCCAGCGGAAAGAGCTGTGACCTGGGGCCACCAAAAGTAGGAATGACCTTGTCACCTTTGTCTTCGTATCTAGTTACTAGGCTCCCTCTCAGGAGGAAGCCAAAAAACAACCCCCTCCCTTGCCAGCTTGTTCATTAGCAGTTAATGGGAGAGGCTTGACCCTCGGTACCCCCCCGCCCCCCCACAGCTGCCTCCCCTGTTGATTTGCAGGAGGCTTGAGGCATGCATGGCATGCAGGGCCAGGCTTTGGGCATGCTCCTGGCCAGTCCCAGGTGGAGCTGGTGACCTGGGCTGTTTTTTTCGGGAACAGCTGCAGGCTGGGGCCGTAGTTGGGATTTGGCTGCAGCAGCGTGCTGCGTTCGGAGGGCTTGCACCGCTGAGAGGTGAGCAAGAGGTGCTACGAGCTTTCAGCCCCCTGACCTGGTGATGGAGGATGTTTTCACCCTGTATCCCTAAAAGTTTTGGTCTCAGCAGTCACCGTGATACTCAGGAGCTCACAGGTCTAATAGCCTGTCCCTAAGAAATGAAACTTTTGTTTTGTCTCTTTTTTCTGATGCAGAGGTAACTAATAAAGATAGGGGGCTGGGGATTTATTTCCACTGGACTCTGTTTTCCTGCTGGCTCAGGTGTCTGGCAAAATCTCTCATCTAAATTTTAGGTGCATGTAGATAGATCCAGAGCATGGGAGTGAAGACTAGGACCAAGATATGCAGCCATGTTGTAGACCAGCCTCACTCACCACCTTACTGGTTCAGAGCTGTTCCGCACAGTTCGTGTTGTGCTCACAGATTATTTTCACATACCTCATCTAGGCTCTAAGTCGAGTGGCGAGGCACTGACTCTGACCAAACGGTCCGCAATGGGATTGACTCTTGGTGAAGCGTTTGTCCCCAGGCTAACACAAATGAAGCCTCTGTGATACAGGCTTTCCTGCACAACAGCTGTACAGCCAGTCTTCCTCTCCAAAGACATGACCTTGCCTACAAACCACTTGGTGCCACTGAACCCATCCTGTTTCTGAGGTGACATTTGCAGGATCCTACCCCTTAAAAGCCTGATCCTTTATTTGAAAAAAGAATTTTGGTCTTTTCACTCCCAAACACGGTAACATCCAAGAAGCTTCACAGTGGAAATGGCCTTTGGTGGGTCCCTCTTGCCTGCATGCTTTCCAGAGAGCTGCTTTGTTCCAGCAGGAAAATTGGGAGACCCTTTCAGAGAGCGAGTCTTGTAACCAGGCTGTTTGGGACAAAGGGCTCTAACAAGTGGCGCCTGGGAAGAGATGGCTTTTCAGACACTGAAAGGGTTTAATGAAGAGCAGAGAGTAAAATGGTATAACAAAATATTGACATGTCGTTAACTTGTGCATTATGTCATAACCAAATCACTTAGCATCAGTATTGCATATGGTCTGGCCTTGCAAAAATCTCCTACAATGAGTCTAATTCCCATCAGCTTGACAGCTGAGACCTGATAGTCCCCTTCACAAGGTATCAATTATTTATTCTGTGCACTCCAAAAGTCAGTGGGTCCTTCTGATATGCAAGATGACTGTTAAATTAGCTGCTGAAGGACTACTGCTGCTTTTCAAGCTCCAGCTTCAGCAAGAGACATTCCCACCTCATCGCTTTTCATCTCACTCATTTCCTCATGCAGCAAAGCTGACTTAAGTGATTTCTGCCCTGGCTGCTCCTTCACACTGCAATTCACTGTCCCGCGCTTGTGCCGGTGCAATCATTTTGTGAGGACAAGCAGTAAATCGGGTCACTGAAATGTTAGTGCTCCTCCATGGGATGCTGTCGATGATTTCATCCAGGAGCTGGGCAAGAAGCTGGTAGTCCCAGCATTTCCTTCTGATGTTCCTCTGCACAGGCAACTTCTCAGAGGTGTCCTTCCACTGCCAAGGAGGTCCACTCAAGCCACCAGGCAGGGCACTGCACCTGCATAACTCTTGTCCTTCTTTCTCATATATGGCAAACTAGATTAAATTCCTCATGAAATGCAATAGCAATTAAACTCATAATTAATGTAAATAGCCAATTTAAAATACACCCAAGAGGAGATATTTAAATAGATACTTACTGGTCATTTATATTCTATTACATTACATTAGGCTGGAAGATCCATCTGTTATTAAGCTTGCCCAAGACTTCTCATTAAATAAAATCGTAACAGTTGTTATAATGAAGAATTTGTTCATACTGGTTATCTGCCTCAAGTGAAATAACGAAACATTTTAGTTACCTATAAGAGTAAAGATAGAAAAAATATACGTGATCTCTTGTGAAATAAATGTTGCCTCTATTTCCTTTGAAAATGTGAGATGAAAACCTATGCATTTTTTGAATTTTAGAACTGTAAATGAGATCAATCTTCCTGGTTTTGTCTCAGACCTCACATTTGCACTGTACTACTCAGACTGCGGGATAGGTATCATGGTAGCTATTTTAGATGTATAAAAATTATTAATCTAAGGATGTGTCTACAACAGAGTTTGTGTTTGCACTGGGGGAGTGTTTCTGAAATGCATCCCCCAGGCATCCTTACTTTCCATGCTATGATTCTCATCACGCAGTGGTCTCGGAGGTACCACCTGGATCCCTTGCTGATGAAACAAAATGAAGTTGTGCCCTAGGGACACATTTGGTGTGCTAACGGGATGAGACTAGAGTGAGACCAATGTGTATAGTGTAGACGTCAAGTTTTCAGCACCACTTCTCCCTCTCTCAGTTTGCTCCTATTGCACTGTTCTACTTGCTTAAGTGTACATGGCCTAAGTCAATGCTAATCATCAATGCTCAGTTGCCATTGTGGAGATGTCTGGATACACCCTAGCTAACGAACTTAGAAAACTCACTTCTTTGCAGTTCAGGTTAGAGAAGATGACTCCACCCCAGGCATGCATCTCCCTATAATTCTATCTACCTACCTACCAATCAGGACCATGCCTATGGAGGCAGCTTAACCTGCTTTCAGACTCCAAAAAGTGCTTTCGCAAAACATGTATCTGCAAGTAAGAATCTCTGCTCTGAAAAGTGGAGTTGCAGCTCCTGAGTCCTGTCCCTCTTGCATCCCAGGAATGCCCAGAAACCTGCTTCCTGGCACAGCACAGCGTGTTGTGTGGGCACAAAAAGTAGCTAGGACTCAGGACTCGAGAAGAAACACTTCCTAATGATGTTGTGTGCACTGGAAAGTAATTTCTGGAACCCAAACTATGTAAATAAAGTCTTCTACTGACCTCTTTCTCTCTTCTCAATTCCCAACCTTATAAATAACTCTTACTTCCACCTTCAGAATTTTTCCAGAGCTCTGCTGAGGGTTTTGGTCTGCCTATTTTTAGCTTTGCATTTATAGACAGTGGTTTCCTCCTTCTCTGCCTATTCAGGCTGCAGCTTAGAAAATGCAAAGGTTATTTGATTCCCAAATTGGCTTTCCATGGACAGATCCGTAAAGTTTCTGAAGACAAAAAGAGAGGTCATAATTTCTTTCCATCACGACTGGCATATACATCCGCTGAGAGTCACCACGGGACCCACGCACTGTCTGCCTGCAAAAACTTCCCAAGACCTGGAACGTGCTCTCTGGTACCCAAGTACAATCAATCATCTCTGGGGAAGCCAGCAATGAAAGCTGTCATGCACATAACAAGGTGTAGGAGGGCAAGACGCATTTTAGATAACTCCAGACAAAATATACAATCATTAAATGCATAGGAAAACTGCTAGATTTTAATAATGCAGATAATTTTTGCCGTTCCTCAGCAGACAGCATTGAATCACTAGCTTTGTACTGTGCACATGAACTAGATATAAAACTGTTAGTTGGGCAAATTTCTTACCATGTGGTTGGATGTGCTGTATGATAGGCTGTGTGGGATCATGCCTATTTAGCGTATTTGAGAAGTGCAAAGTTGTGAAGCTATACGATATGCCCATACAGTTTATAGAGCTTCAGGGAAGGCATAGAGGTAGCTAGATCCCATAAAATGTGGCTTTTTCTGGTGTCTAGTTTTATTCCCATTAACCAAAAGGAGGTAAAAAAACCCAAACCATGGGTAGTTTTAGCAGCAGATTTTTTTTTTTACAGTGGTAGTCCTTTCATGTGGGGTAATAATGCGAAAAAATGGAAAACGATCATAGTGTCACTTTAAGCCATAAAAAACTGTTTGACAAACATAATCATTTATATGAACTTTTATGTTTGCTTGATATTCTGCTTTAGGCACAGAATTTCAGAAAAATCCAACAAGAGAGCTAAAATGACAGAAAAAGCTGCAAATTGCTACAAAAATTGATTTTTCAGAGGTATGTGACATAAGGCCTGATTTTCAGAGACATGCTTAAAGTGGGACACATGATTAAAGAACTTGCTGAATCAGAGATTTAGTGGACAAAAGACCAGTTATGCAGCTAACGGGCTGTGCAAATAGACTCTGTGATTTCCTCACACAGTTGTAACTGCGTACAGAAGAGCTAGGCATTCACTGCTGCTACAACTTACATGAATGCTACCTGGGAAAATAGGATACTTAGCATGGCAGTAGCTGCAAAGATTTTCCACTGTGAATTGAATTTTAGCTTCTACTTTGTCTCCACAGGTAAGATCTGCCTTGAAAAACCAGTAGATTTTCAAGGTCTGTGGTAGATTGATCCTCCAAGACTTGAAGTGACTTAGACACTTGATCTGAGGGAGTAATTGATAGCAGTGATAGGTTGCCATCCAGTCCTTGGACCAGTGGGATGATAGCACAGTTTGAGGGTGAGTTTCATGGCTGTTTCTTGCCAACAGAGGAGTGCCAGGATGGGTTTTGTCCAAGACTATGGTGGAGAACATGCTCCAGCCTCTCCCAGGTGCTGCTTTGTTTCTTTTCTCACCCCTGGCTTCTTGTCTTGATCTCCTAACCTTCCCAGCCTTTCCTATTTTCCAACCTGTGAGCTATTTATCCTTCACCCAGCCTCTCCTCCCAGTCCTTGGTGCAGTCTCTGCAGCACCGCAGCCCGCAGAGCCAGTGGCCTTACCTCAGTCAGTCTTTGTTCCTCTCTCTCTTTGTCTCCTTGCGAGGCTCCTGGTCCTCAGATACTTTCCCCGTGACCTCCCATCTTTGCGCCGGTGCTTGTTTCCTCTGCCTTTGAGGTGGGCACCTCCTTCTCCATTCAACTTGGGCACCAGGCAGGGGAACGTTGAAAGGCCAGGAGAGACAGACGCCATGTCCTCCATTTGTGCACTGAGAGCCACCCTAGCCACCAGCAGCAAGACATGGTGACAGTGAGGAAAGACCTGTGGCCTGAGCCGGATCCAGCCCATAGGGATGATGGCTCTGCAGCATGTTTGGTATGTGAGGGCTTGTGAAAGGGTGAAGCATGCTTAAAGCAAGTGAGACCCTAGGAGAATTTAGCAACCATGTTCAGGCAAGATGAAGATAAAACCACCGTCTTCCCCACAAACAAGGCTATGAAAATAAATTGATTAATAACCCCATAGTAGTGATGAGTGGCGCAGAAGGGACCATGAGGGCAGGAACAAATCTGCCACTGAGAAAGGCTTGGATAACATGGGGTCAACAGGACATTGGGCTATGCATTGAATAACGATGAAAAACAAAACACTGAACAGCTGCTTACTTCATGGGCACCAACCTTTCTGTGCAAGGAAAGAGGCAAGGGCTTGTGACTGGTGCGGGGACAGTGACTGGAGGGTATCACAGCAACCTGGCTTGAGGGCAATTCAGAGGAAGAAGTTAGAAATCTAGTTGGTGGGGAGAGGTTGTGCCCATGTAGCCTAGGATGAGAGGTGTGAATACTCCTTCATCATACTGTTAATGAAGTCCAGAGGCTTCTTGCAAAGCCTCTAAACCAGAAATTTCACAGTCCACTTTCATACCGATGTTTCCCAGGCATACCTCACTTTGCAGCCTAATGTTCCTTTAGCGTAGTTTTGTGTATGCATGCACAGCATTATATAGATTCACAGCAACACCTCCTACCACACTCACAAATGAATAGCTGGGACAGACGATAAGGCAGATGTGTAAGACATTTGTGGTATGAAATGCTACTGAATAAGCAAGCAGCTGTATACTGATCTAGCTTCTTTTTCCAGATGGTCACAGTGAGCGGCATCCTGCAGGGAGCATTATAATGGTCAAGTCCTGCGCTGACAAAGGCTGAGTAAGTGTAATAATATCTGCGACTTGAAAGAAAGTATTGTACAATTCCTGCCAAGAACAGATGGCAAGATAGTGTTCTTAGCCACAACTGATACCGACCTACTAGCAGGAACCATAGATCTTTATTGCAAACATATCTTATGACAACTGATGCAATCCCTTAATCAAAGAGCCTTGACTGTTCCTCTAGTTAATTCCCCCATCCAATCAACATTACTGGGCAGTGTCTGGTATAAGGCTTAGCCACATAAGCAGCTCCTAGATTCCTATCTCATGAAGATGCTGGCTCGTATCGTGCATTACATCAGGCCAGTCAGATTAGATAGAGAAAGGGGCTTTATTCAAACTGCCTATCAGCAGTGCCTCACGTAGATGCTGTGACTCTTAAAGGATCAAAGGACTGATGAGTGATCCAGATCCCAGACCTCATGGCATCAAGAGACATACTTGTGGCACAAAAATCAGGCAGATCCTCTGCTGAAAGTGCCTACCAGGGCCACAGCAACTACTTGTCTTATACATCTTAATATAAACTGTGGCTCGGATTTTCCACGAGGCTCCCCTTTGGAAAATCATGGGAGTTCAATGCCTTGGTGAGCTAAGAGTAAGCACTTAACCAGTACTGCAGATCAGCTGATGAGGGGCAACTTGATCAGCTACTACAACTGCTCGCAGTCGTGGACTTGTGCCCTTAATCTAGACAAGGAAAACTATTTTAGCACAGATTAGCCAGCTAGAGCAAAGTTAGCTCCTCATTAGCCTTCACTTCAGTCTGAGCCGTACCTTTAAATACATGATAATATATTAAAATTAAAAATATTCTTTAATATGAATGTTAAGAGGTAGCAATTAGAACACGCTAGCTAATGCATTTTACAATAATACCTTTCATCCTAAACTAAACAAGTACTCACCAGCTGTAAGGAAATCACCCCCAGTGTTTTATTTTTCATTCATCCTAGCTTTCCTTTTTGCTATATGTGCACTCTCCTTTCTTTTCCCACGAGACCTTCCATATTTATACTTGCTTCAGAAAGCTGTTGCTCTCCAGCCTACCATACATAATACCAAGCCTGTGAAATTGAGTTTGCCCTTGACCATTCACCCTGAAGCCAGCAAAGAAAGAGATGGGAAAGGTGAGGAGCGAAGGGAAGAAGGAGTATTTTTTAAAGAGATACAGCAGTGCTGCTTTAAAACCCACCCTTTACCCACTGTTTATAATGGCTAAAGGATAGTCAGGATATGCAGATGCACATTGAAATGGGGTTGGGGAAAACAGTCCTCTCCAGGGGGAGAAGAGGGTTCCCATGCGGAGGGAATGCCAGACCCAGGTTGTCTCAGTGGGCAACACCCTGAAGTATGGACAGACAAGATAACTGCTGGGCAGTCCAAACCTTCCCCTATAAATATGCCTCAGCCATAGAATCATAGAATCATAGAATCATAGAATGCTTTAGGTTGGAAGGGACCTTTAGAGGTCATCTAGTCCAACCCCCCTGCAGTGAGCAGGGACACCTTTAACTAGATCAGGTTGCTCAGAGCCCCGTCCAACCTGACCTTGAATGTTCCCAGGGATGGGGCCTCCACTACCTCTCTGGGCAACCTGTTCCAGTGCTTCACCACCCTCATTGTAAAAATTTCTTCCTTATATTTAGCCTAAATCTCCCCTCCTTTAGTTTAAAACCATTAGTCCTTGTCCTGTCACCACAGGCCTTGCTAAAAAGACTGTCCCCATCTTTCCTCTAGGCCCCCTTTAAGTACTGAAAGCCAACCTCCAAGCATCCCCGCAAATCCCAGCACATGCTGGAAAAATCCTGGTGGCCTCAGGGAGAGCCCAGGGCTCATGTCTGGTTTAAAGGTCAACTCTGGGTGCCAGGAGCAATGCCAGGCTGAGCGTCTACCTCCTTCAGGCAGTGCTTGTTCCTCACTCAGCTCCTCTGCGCAACACCAAACTTGCCCACTCAGCACAAGTCATCTTTTGTAACATCAGCTAACGTGCATTCATTTCCAAAACCCACAAATTAAAAGCAAAAGCAGCCTCTGAAATGCCAACTGCACTTTTAAGAGGGATGGTTTTTCCTCTTCCATCCCTATTGCTTTTCATCTTTACTGCCATACATTTATACAAACCATCGGGGTCGGGGGGGTTACGGTCACTGCTGTTTTCTTTTCAAACAGATGAAAACTTTATCCTTGCAGATCAGGCATAAGCTCAAATGCTCTCTGTGCCACCAGAGTCTGAACCCACCTCCGGGGCTGTGGGCAGGGCATTTGCCTTCCCCTTTCGTTAGCTCAGCAGTTCCTAAAAACCCAAGTGCTTGTCTTTGATAGTCTGCACTCTGGTTTATTAAGATTCACAGACAATACTGTTGCAAACACCAGTGGGGATAGAAAGAGTCTGCACATACCAGCTGAAAAATAACAAAGTGACATTCACTCAGAAAATGAAACATAATACATCTAGGGAAAAACGAGCTGAAAGGCAGATGTTCAAGGGGATGAGAAACCTGGAAAGTTAGAGCTCTGAAGGAGAGCCAGGGGCAACAGAAGGCGAAGGATGCGCTTTGCAGGGCAACATGAAAGGAAATGCTCAGGATGATTTTGACCTGATGTTACATGACCCATGGGCAGACAAGGCAACATCAGTGGTACACGCTGGAGCCTGCTGCCCAGTCGCCTGCGCATGATGCCAGGACCATAAAGCTGAAAGCACAGCAGGGTGAGGTATCCCTGTGCTGGAGCCAGTTTGCTTTCCCCTGAAACTTTTCTGCATTATACACCTACACTCTGGCGGTCCGAGCAATCCCATCTTCACCAAGGTGTCTTCTCGCCTGCCCATCGCTGCTGTGCCACACAAGGAGTAAGTAAGTCCTCTCCTGACACCGACAGCAGCAGAAGTGCTTGGAGCAGCAGAAGTGCTCAGACCAAACCAGTCCTTGAACCGGCCAGGTCTGCAGAAGCTCCTTTGTGCCTTGTGTTGCAACAAGAGAAATTCACTCAAGCAATAAATCAGGAGGTGCAATTTCTAAATGTTTGTGTGCAGCAACACAGTTGTAGGCATCAAAAGGAATTTACCCATCTATACAGCCGCTGATGGAAAGACTATAGATCAAAGTTTAAAATTTATAGCTTATAGTGCCATTACCTTAGGTTAACCTTTCAGTATCTCCCTTGTGCTTCTTGGAAATGTAGGAAAGTACACTTCAAAGGGGCATTGATTTCAGTGGGACTCAAAGCAAAGCGTGCGCTCAGGAGGCAGGACCTATACTTTGAACAGGAGGTCTGAGATGTTGTATTTCAAGTGTATTTTGGATGCAAACACACTTGCCATTCCTTAGGATCTGTTCTGCACTGGGATACTTTCCTTTCATCCTTCTCAAATGGTGCAAAGAGAACTTTGCTCGTCAAAAACGGTCGGGGAAGAATCACCCCCATGCAAAGCAGCCCTTTCCAAGCAGACGTCTTCCTTAGTTGCCTCCTTCTCCTACCCAACAAAGAAACCCAGACTGCATGCATGAGATCTGCAAAGAAGCTCTTACACACTCCCTGTGGATAACCTGACACATCCAAATCTTCTAGTGAAGAAAACTTTAGGCCCCAGGAGCTGCTGGCAGGTTCCCTTTGTTTCCTTCTGTGCGTCTGGGCTCCACACAGAGGGAAGTACCCTCATTTCCCAGGCTTACCTTTGCTCATTAAATAATAGCATTCTTGTGACGTGATAGAAAAAAAAAGGAAAAGCCAGACTAAAAGATAAGTCGAATGCGTACGCTGTCTCTCTCTCGCACCCAAAATGTAATATAAAAGGAATAAGAGATTTTACACTGAGGTTATTCTCATTTCTCTTTGCCAGAAGCTCAGCTTAAGTCTCCTTTTCCTTGGTCTGTCCTTGCTGGTTTCCTCTATTCATGGCTGAGGTTCTCATGTGACACAAGCAACTCCCTGTGTCTAGAAGTCTGGATGTCTAGACATCTTCCCGAACATCTTTAACTTGCAAGGGCTTTGTAACAGCTTCCCTTACAGCCCTTCATCTGCATCTGAACCTCTTTTTGTGCATTTCCTCATCCTGGTGCTGGTGTTCCTAAAGCTGCATCCCTGTTCAGAGGGCTCTTGATCATTTCAAAGAAGTTTTTGAATAATTTCCAATCCTAATCTACTTTCAAAAGCAGAACGCACAGAAAATGTTATGTATAAACATGGTTTAAGACAGTTGGTGTAGCTACCTTTGATCTCTTTTTTTTTTTCATACTTTCCTGAAGGAGTCTGGATAATGATATCTTTCTGATGGATGTTTTCTGAGATTTTTTTGTTATACAGTTTTATTTCTGGATAAAGGCAGGATCCGTGATTTTTTCAAACTAGTTTGATTTGCAGACATCTGTTCTGCAATGCTGAAATAAGGGGTTCAAACCTACCAAAGAGTCCGTAGTCTCCACTGCTTTTTGTGAACTCCTTCGAAGCAGTCCCCCAATGTCCAGGAAAGCCCTGGGCTTGACCATGTTTTGAAAAAATCTGAAGAGGGCTCCATGTTGATAAACATGCAGGCCCAAGACATTTGAAGAAACAATGTCCTCTTTCTTATTCCCACCATGGTGAGCGTACATCCGGCTGTGCGGGGGTCTGAGCATCCCATGGCCCAGATTCCTTTCCTGACTTGCAATTGTTCTGCTGTGTGACCTGTCTTCGTCATCGCTCCCCATAGCCCTGATTGCTGTCACCCTCCATTCCTGGGAAAGCCACTTAACCTCTTCGAGGTTCAGTTGTGACCTCTGCAAAAGAAATTGCTTCAGAGCCTGACACGAGAAGCAGTCTGGAAGCTGGAAATGAGCTGCTTTTGCTCGTTAATGGGAGCTCAAAGGAGTTAAAATGGAGGAAGAAAGAGCGTATGGTCTTGATAATCCTTCCTGTTGTCTGAATCATGCCAGCCTGCCAAGAAGTGGTGCCCTGCTACCTGGCATGCCTGCTTTCTGGCCCTGAACGAAGAGCCTCTTGGAGCCGCACATCTCCCCACCACTTGGTGGCTGGCAGGGTCCCAAGCGACGAGCAGTTGCTCACAAGGCATTTCAGCTTCTTGCCCTGTGCTCTCTGACACCCCAGTGTTCGTGGGGAAAATATCAAACGTTTTCATATGGTTTCATTTGTCCCGAGGCTTTGCTGGACAAGCCAAGTTCTCCCGAACCCTCCTGGTGGAAAATAGGGCTCCGCTGAAGAGCCCACCTTCTGGTGTGCTGTTTGATTGTGTGAATTAAACCCCAATTGCCTGCTCTTAAAATTTCAGAATTCCTGCATAAAAACCTTCCCTTCCATGAAGGAAGTTGTCTTTTTTGTTTAAGGACTACAGCACATTGCTTTAGGTTTCCTGTTAAAATGTCTCTTCCCTCCTAGAAACCCTTCATGTTCTCCTAGACTCATCTCTTGAGCCACATGAGGAAGGCAGATTTACGTGTCATGGTTTTGAACATTTGGTTAATAACAACTCGTTCATCTCCAAGGAGCAGACTAAATGCAAACAGCAGTTACCCTAAAATCCTTTTCTATCAATAGTCTCAATTTCTGTGTTTTATTGTGTCATGTACAGATGTGCTTCTGCTTCCCCATGGAAGATTGAGATGAATCAGCTGAGGGAAGGGAAGCACGTGTTTAATTTTAGCTCTTTAGTACATTTTGAAACTAAACGCAAATGCTTTTATCGTGATTCCTCGTGTTCAGGCTATTATTATTTATTCATTGTGTAGGAAGTCTTCCATAATATGAATATATAGTGATACCGGACATAGACAGAATATTTTTTGAAAATCAATCCATTACAATTTGTTAACACAATCATGCTCTTTTAACATCCTCATTTTTAAGAATTGTGCTATCAAGAAACTCTCAGTTTCCTCCTAATGACTACTTATAGTAACAGGATGGTGATTTATATTTTTCTGGATGCCAAAATAAATATAGAAAATAATTTAGCTCTACTCACATCCCTTCTGTGTGTGCTATTTGGGTCACTGCACAATATCCTAAAAAATATTTTCTGATAATTTCACTTCTGGAACTATAAGTGAATGAGGCCACTGAATCTGTGAGAGTGCCAGCACATTTTTGCTATGCAAGCAAAAGGCAAAAATAACAATAATTATTTTAAGTGTCCACTGAGCCACAAAACATCAAAACGAGAATGAAATCTCAGACAGAGAAATGGTTTTTTGGGGACATAATGATGCTGCTGCTAGACAAGTAACTGTCACATATATGCAAGACTTTTCTATTTCTATTGTCTTTCTCTTACTCTCTGCCACTTTGTTATCCAGCTTCAAGCGAATATCAAGGAAGCAGGCAGCCCCATCATGAATGTTAATATTGTATATGATGAAAGGTACCCACAAAGATGCAACATCCATGGAAAAAGCACTATGAAAAATAAAATCCCACAACAAATAAATTTTCTTCCCACTTGAAATACAAAGAAAGTGTTGCATTAGCAAATAATCCAGTGGCTTATAAAGATGTGCCTCTTAGCATTAAGAGGTAGAAGAAAAATACAGTATAAAAAAACTTGAGGTCAATAAAGTATTACATTGCATCTTAGGGATGAAATTAAATCTCAGGCTCACAGTTTTTAAATTGTGGTGCTTCTAATAAAAGTTACTGTTGGCTTTTTTTTAACTTATATTGCCTATTATATTTCAAAGGAGGAAAGACTCAACTTTTAGAGCATCTAATTTCAGCTTGCAATCTGCGTATTCTGCGCTTTTCCATTTTCCTCCTGATTTTTGATATCACCTTTGAAAAGATAATTAAAAGATATGAATTAGCTGAGGATGAGCATTATGACCAGCAAGCTCACCAAGAGGAAGGTCTTTAAAACTGCAAGATGGATGAGAAGCGGTACGTACGCACGATAGCATTATTATTCTTTCCATTAGGCCATTTACTGCTCTTGATCTGTGACAGAGCTCCCACTGATGTCAAATGAAGTCGTACGCATTGATCCAGAGGGAAGAAAAGGCTCTTGCAGGAGGAATATTTTTTTTGCTCACTCCCTGTGTGACAGAGAATTGATCAAAGCATAAATGCTTGGGCTGGGGTGTTTGGCACAGCAAACCTGATCCAAAGGGGGACTTGGGCACCTCTGGGATAGGAGATGTGATACCCAACGCTTGGGTGGCCACCTACCAGCTATCTCTGATGGCCCAAGTTAGGCAGCTACGTTACCTACACGGCATGTTTAGGGGTGGATTCGGTGTCTGCAGTGAGGCTGGTGAGTCCAGGGCACAGGCTCAGGGTTGTCCACAGGTAGGGTGGATGAAGCTGCCCTGTTTTGGGGAGAGTGAAAGAGTTCAGGCAGAAGGATGGAAGCTGTGTGTGTCATCAGTTCCCAGCAGCCCCTTTTCCCTGCCACTACAGATGGCACCCGCTGGTGTACAGACCATGGTCCTGCACCGGGGGGGCTGTGAGAGCTCTCCAAAAGGCTCCTGCCCTTTTGGTGGTGACACTGTTAATGGTGAGGGCCAACAGCCAAGGGACGGCTCACTCCTCAGGGTGAGGGCATTTAAACCACAGCTCCCTGGGGAAGGGGATCACCATAGACCTCTTCTGCAAATGAGGCCACTAATGCAAGGGGAAATGCAAGGTTTGGAGGGCCAGAAGGGGAGAAAGCCAAAATTTATAGGCACTCGGGAAGTTCCTGTTCCCAGGGGTGTCTCTACATTTAACTTCCACCAGCCTTTACTTGTCTTAGCGAGAAGAAATGTGGACACCATGGCTGTGGCTGGCTGAAGCTGCTGAGGTGAGGATGGATCTGGCCCTCAGGAGGCTTCAAGGACGGGAGCTCTGGTGTCCGCTGAGGAGGTGCCGTGGCACCCAGCGGCCGCTGGGAAGGAAAGGCTCCCCGCGCCAGGCTTTGGGACATGGCAGTAAGGAGCATCATCGCCTGTTGCACAGACCACATGACCCAAACCGTATCGGATATCCTGAGCCCTTTAGAGACCAGCCCCGAAAACTTGCATGAACTGGAAACCTGGCAATACGCAGGGCTGGACATGGCCAAAATGGTGAGGCAGGGGCACTGCACAGCGGCACAGCACCCCCCTCCCACCATAGCCCTTGCGCTCCAGAGATTTTCAAGCCCAGCAAACTCTGTTTAGTCCCTTTGCCCTTTGAGTCATGTCTGATTTATACTCATCCCCCACATGTATAACATTTGTTTATTTCTGTAATATATTAAAATACAGTAACATTCCATACTTGGGGGGGGAGCTTAGAGGGAGGGTAATGACTTACACATGTACTGTGCTGCATTGGATCTTTTCCAGTATCATAAATAAGAGGGAAAGCAAGATTTTACAGCTCAGCCATTAATGAGAACAGTCCACTATCACATATGGAAAAATACTTTAGTCAGTAAAAGCTGACACAACACTGATGGCATTTAGCTGTCCGATATGAATCATCTTCATAGAATAAATTCCAAGAGAAAATATTGTATCATTAGTTGATTTGTAACCTCATTGCAGGCAGCTGCAAATAAACCTCTGCATTGGTGTGCTCTAAAACAGGCTAGCACAGCTCTAGAAATAAGTTAATTAAACTGTAGGTACTGGACAAACACGCTCTATCAAGGGTTAAACTTTCTAGGTATTCCTTTGCATTTCCTGCAGGTAATGCCTTTTGTGCTTTTTTCCTCCTCTCCATGCTAGGTGGTTCTCAGAAAGAAAAACTGAATGAGCAGTGCACGGGTGTCAGTACTCTGTTAAGAAATGGGCATAACTTGAAACTTCTTCACAGCATAAAAAACCTCAGTGTCCTCAGGAAGACACGCAAATACTGGAAGGGAAATAGTCTGAAAGGCAGAAATGAAGGTTCAACAGCCATCTAGCTCTCCAGGCTTGTTTATGGACTACACTCTGCAGGACAGTGGTTATCTTCATTTGCTGTCTTGCAAAGCACCAAACCTGCTCCTGCCACCCTCAAGCACCTCTGGTAGTGCATGTTCCACGGAGATGGGTGGCTCTGAGGGGTGGCTCAGGTCTGAATCCCCACCGAAAGCGCCTATTTTTTATCACTGACTTGGGTGACTGAGCTCCAAGCGTAAGCACCTCTCTAACGTGCATAGTGTTAGGTGGGGAGAGCCTGGCTGCCAGTGCCTACATGGGATATAAGTGCTTAAACACCTACGTGGATCCCAGCCCTTTGGCCTTCCCTAATAAGATGGTTGAGCTTTATGCCTGCCTACGCATGCAATGCTGTTAGTAAAATAAGAGCTTAGAGTCATCGATGCTTTCTGTAGCTAATCATTAACATTGCATGCATGCATTTGCCCGTGCCTTGGGAGGTTTGCAAAAACATATTAGCAGAACCATCGTCAGTAAACTGACGATTTTCTTAGCATTCAGTGCATGCCATTAAACATCCTCCAAGCTGTGCTACCCCGAGCCGGCACGCTGCTTTGAGTGCAGTAGCTTGCACCACCATAAGCATATGCAAAGTCTGGGTCTGAGATCAGATTATACCTGGGACTCAGTCTTTTTTGACTGATTTATCCTTATAAGGATATTTCCTTTCTTTAAACTATTAAAGAGAGAAAAAAAATCATGTTGTAGGAAGCTGCACACTGTGAAATGCTTGTACTAGTAAATAACAAGTAGCTTTTAAAAGCTGAAGAATCTGAATTCCTGCCTGGGCTTCCAGAAGGAGTTGATTTCACCCACAGTGGGCACTGATCTTCAACCTGCAGCAAACAGCAAAGCAGGCAACGTGCTTGTCACCCTTGTTATGTTCGTTTTGGTGATACCTCGGGACTCCGGGCCTGAATCTTTCGTTAGACATATAGACAAAAGTAAATAGGTCAGTCTCTTGGGCCAAGCCATCAAATTCAGTACAAACTTGTTTGAAGCTAAGCCAAGAGACTGCTGTCTAGTGAACATGATGTACCTATCAGTGGGGATGGGCATGCTCTCAGCCATAACTCAAAAAAGAGTAAAAAAAAAAATCCCAAATAGCAGTTTATGTTAAACGAGAGAGTTGCAGTGACTTCCTAGCCCTGCCACACTAGCACTGGGAATTTCATCTGTGCAGGGACTGTAGAATATTTTGGGCATCTGAAGCCTCTCAGTTCCTTTTCAGTTCACAACTTTGCTCTGCAATAGTCTTACTAAGAAGCATGCAGCAATACATTTGCTTGGATATATAATTATATTCTGACAAGATTTCCATATAAGGGCATATTATTGATTAAATTAAAAAACTGATTTTCTGTAGAGTCATCTCTATGTGTTATGCCAGACCTCAGATTTATTTTGGACACTGCCAGCAGGAAACTTTGTTAATGAAGTAGGAAAGGGAATTGTATAAATTCTTACATTACACAATAGAAAAGATTCCTGAGATTTGCATCTAAATCATACTGGATTTTTGAGAGATTTGAGCACTTAACCTCTCTTTGTTCCTTATCAACGTATAGTAGAAAGGAACAAATTAGCTTCCCAGAAATTGCCTGATGGTTCTCATACGGTTGATGCCAGCAGGAAATGTCAAGCAAATCAGCCACCATATTCCAGAGGAATTATTGCCTGTGAACCAGACTATTAGATGCTCAGCCTTCCCGCACTCCACTTCGCAAGGATATAGGGGCTGGGGATTGACAGGAACACATCCGTTTTTCACCCAGACGTTTTTCTCACAAATGTTGCCTAGCTAATTCATGGGGTAATTTCTACCCTTCCCTAACTTATGCAATTTGTTAGGTGCCCAAATGCTCTCCTTCTTTGATTAAGAGTGCAAACTTTGGGAGGCAAAAACAATATTCCCTTTGTCTTTGTGCAGCACCACACACAAGAATAGGACTCGATAGGTAATTAGAATAATGACTGTAATGGCTTAGCAAACAGAATGAACTCTTGGCTGCAATCACAAAGGATCGCTCGCCTTAGCTATTAAGAGGGTGCTACAAAATCGAGGTCGTTGTCTCTGCAGGTGATCAGCAATTTAACAATAGTGCATTGCACATGTTTTCAATCTCTGCGATAGCTAAGCATGCGGTATATTCTTTATGTATCTCTTTGGAACAACTACAAATCTCTCTTTCAGATCATTCAGATAAACAGTGATGTCTTGGTGTACCAGGAATATTGTCTTTCCTCCGGCCAAGTAATAAGTGAGGTGATACCAAGGATGGGTTCAGGCTCTTTGATCTGTAATCCATTAAATATAATTTATACCTCCTCACTAGTGAGAATTACTGTAATGGAGCCAAATGGCTAGTTTCTGTGATGTCTCTGATGACATTTGCTGTTTCTCATGGGATCAGCAGTTTGAATCATTCTGCCTGTCTAGATAGTGGGGAAGAAGAGGGATGACTCTCTTTCAAACAGGGATAACTGCATTCAAAAGGAAAGGCAGATATATTTTGCGTTCCTGACCATAGTGGCTTCATCTGTAAAGTTAATGCTTGATAGGACCTGCTCCGATTATTGTGATTTGGATATAAGGTGAGTGGAAAATTTGCTGGATTCCCAGAATCCAAGGGTGATGGTCAGTGGTTCAGAGTCCAGCTAGAGGAGTTTGTCAGGTTTTGATTCAGGAGCATGACCTGACAACAGGACAGATTGCCTCATCAGTGAGGTCACCAGCGATACCAAGTCAGGGGGAGCAGTCAATAAGCTCTAGAGCAGGGCCATCATGCACAGGGCCCTCGAGAGGCTGGAGAAGTGGTCCAACTGGGACATTATGAAGCTGAGCACGGGAAATGCAAAGCCCTGCCCCTGCGGAGGAACAGCCCGATGCACCAGTGGAGGCTGGGGGCAGCCAGCTGGAAAGCAGCTCTGCAGAGAAGGACCTGGGGGTCCTGGTGGCCAACAAGGTGACCATGAGCCAGCAGCACCTCATGGCAGCAAAGGACATCAGCATCACCCTGGGCTGCATGGGCGGGAACACAGCCAGCCCTCTTCCCTTTGCTCCTTGTGCTCCGTGTTGGATTACCAGCCCCACAGTCCGCAAGCTGGGCTGCCCTATCTGTCCACTGGATGCTACTCTGTGTGTGGCAATTCCCTTTCGGTTTGGTCAGGCACGGTCTCTGCTCGGGCTGGGATACTTAACTCATCCCAGTAGGTAACAAGGAGAGAGGGCTGTGCAGCAGACTGCGCTCGCTCAGCCTGCAGATTCCTTTAGCACGAGCTAAGTTTGGGCACAGAGCTCTTAAATAAGCTCTTGAACTTTCCATTCCCTTTTTGGGCTAGATTATCCCAGAGGCTGAGGCAAATAACTACCTGGCTCCTCTCATCAGCGGGGGATGTTCAGCATCTTGCAGGCTTGGGTCCTTCAGATACACGGCTCTGGTGTGGAGAGCAGACCTGTTTTCGGCTGGCATGGGAATTTGTGCCTATTGCTCATGTGTGAGATGGGAAAAAAACCCTCTATTCATATCTACTGCCAATGGGATGTCACAAAAAATATCAGACTAATGAGGCACTTTATAACAAAACTCATTCAGGACTTTTGTTATAGTCAAATCAGTCTCCATTTTAACAATTCCCCATGGCTTGTACATGCTCGTGATTATCGTGGGCATGAGTGCGGTCACTGACTCCAAACACTGCCGTCCGTTTGCATACCCCAGCTTGGAGGCATTCCGTCATAAACCCCAGATCTGCTGAGAATCTGCAAATGGGAGTTAGCAACTTCTCACGTGCAAATGCAGGGAAGTGGAAAGCATTCAAAACCACTTGGGTATGCTTGCATAAACCTTTTATGGCACACACTAACAGTTTGCAATTAAGTGAAAGGAGGAAAAACTAGATTGACCCCATGATTCAATAGCAATGGCATTTTATAGAGCATAGAGGGACTTCGAAACTGACCTCGAGATGTGGGCGAGGAAGTCATTCACTTTTGTATGCACACTGGAGCAGTGGGTAAGATCCAGCCTGGCCAATTTAAGCACTTAGCTTGCACCTAGGTGTGAAGTGCATGCTTTTATCTGGTCAAATGTGCACTGTGGGTGCCTACATCTCACTAGTTGTCTGGATTCATAAAGGGGAGAAATGAGCTTGTTTTAAGGTGCAGCTGCCTTTTTACTAAGAAAGATGTGTGAAACATGTGAGGCTTCCTAAAAGTGCCCATCCCTGCCCACGGACTATGAATGGTGACTAGTTCTGGCACAGATGACCCACCTAGTAATAGATTTTATTGGGATACAGTTAAGAGAGATGAATCGTACCCTAGTTCCTCAAGAGTCCTGGTAGTGTCAGCCCCAGCCAGAGAGCCTGTGTCCCAGCACAGCGGGCTACACTTAGGTGAGATGTCTCTCTGGCTTGCCCTTGCTGGGGGTCTTCTCTCTCTGTTGACTTTGGAGGATAGCTTCACTGGTTGCCTGCAATACCAGCACAAGCTAAGGGCCTGAAGGAGAAGCAGACAGGAAGGCTTCATCAGCCATTCAGAGTCTTACCTTGTATAAGGGATATAACCAAGCAAGAGAAGTTAAGAACCAGAAAAGGTCAGAGTTATAGCAGGAGTTATTGGAAAAGCACTCTGTCAACTGATGACCCAGTCCTCTAAAGAGTTTGCCACATATTTAGCCCTTATTCATGGGGTTAAGTGGTTTCTTCGACTATGCGCACAAGACAGTGTTTGCTGGATTGGATCCCTTTTCATAGAAAGATTGGCTATGCTCAGCAGTTTGTTATGGCATCCTCTTGAGTGCAAATCATACAGTAGAAGTTGCAAAAGTGGTTTCTACTATAAAGCCTTGCTTTCATGGCATGCCAAAAATGTTGCCTTTTCAGATGGGACGTTCCAAGGTTGATTGCAATCCAAAGGTCGCTGCTGAGAAGTCAGAGCAAAAGGCTTTTGGTTGGCTGTGAGCTGTGATTGTCCCTGTATGCGCAGGGAATTCAGTCGTTTGCAACTTCCTCTACTGTCCTCTGAAGTATGTACACAGACTGGTGTGGTAAAGCCGCAATATGGAATAACATGAACCACCAGGATGAGTTGGTGGCTCGATCACTGTGTTCTTGAAACCCTGTCACATTATAAGCATCGCTGTGAACCCAGGACCAAACCTGAAATGGCAGGGAAATTAAAGTCTAGATATTTTTCAAAGCTTTCCTGATAAGGCTGCGTACGAGACATTGGCTCGTCTGATAACATGAACTTTAAGGGGAAGTTGCATACAAAGTATCTTTCAACATTGCATCCTTCCCATGGAAATCAGCAGACATTCTAAAAAGACTTAAAAGTGGCTTAAATGCTTTAAGCACCTAGAAGAATTAATAAGGATTTAAGTTGGCTTTAATGCTTACATTGTGCTACCTTAAAGATTTAAGGCAGCTTAAATGCTTATAAAGTGCCTTAAGAAGTTAAGGTAACAATCACTTTGTCTGCACAAAGCCCAAATAATCAGGATTTATTTGATGAAACACTTCAGGGAGGTACCTCTTTTCTCAGGCTACTAGAGATGTCTTCACCAAGGGTGACCTGGCAGCACCAGTTCACAGTTTTGCCTGAATATCTACCACTTTTGCCTGGCACCCAGCACCTCAGTATTTAAGGTTTATAGCATCCAAGCATGTACGCTGGTGTGGGCCTGAGAAAAGCTCTTACCTCCCTCTTGTGCCTGTGGGGAACTGAGGCACCATCAGGCTGAGGGATTTGCCCAAGATGGCATAGGAAGCCTGATGCAACACAGAAACATGAACCCAGGTCTCCCACCCACCAGGTCCCTGCGTGCTGTGTGTCCCTGCAGCCATGGCAGCTGGACTGGCTTCCCTACGTTAGTTTTTTTCCTTTTAAAGCACAACCCTTAATGCAGCGCCATGGGCATGGATGAAACTGCACTGATGGGAGTTTGGACTATTATTGTTCTACCTTGGGGCAGCCACACTTCTGTGGGACCCATCTATGGGACCCTTGTGGCCAAAACCCATTTCCACTTTAGCCCCAGTCTCCCTCCCCTTTCTACTTCATTATACAGAAGCCATTAAGGTGGTTTTTGCCATCTGTCTGGAGCATCTTCTGAGAAGCCTTCTCCCCTTCCCTCCTAGAAGCCAGCTCTCCCCAGGACCTATTCTTACTGCTGGAGTTTGGGGCTGCAGTCTGGACATGGACCTGGGCAACTGGCTCTAGGTAGCCCTTCTTGAGCAGGGGGCTTGGACCAGATGACCTCCAGAGGTCCCTTCCAACCTCAACCGTCCTGTGATACTGTGATATGTCCCGCATGCCTCAACATCTGCTCCTCTGAGGATTTTGAAGTAATTACAGAGGAAGCTTATTTCTAGTGCCTATTTTTACTAGTTGGCAGCGGAATTCCACAATATCTGTTGGATAGCGATTGCAGTTGGCTTGGAGAGAAAAGCAAACAGCACGGGATGGGAATGCAGTGGGTCCGGGAGGCACAGCTCTGGGAGTAATCACTGGCAATCATCCCTGTTTGCATGCACTTATTTGGAGTTAAAAAGTCACTTCTTCCCCTCCTCTGACACGTTCTCTCGCTTGCTCTTCTTGGAAATATCTTTTATATAAAACAATAAGCGCAGCCCCATGGAGCAGGACCAGCTGTAGGCACGGCCGAGCAGGCAGATACCCACGGGGGAGGGCTGTCCTGAAGCAGGGAAGAGGGAAGGGGCTAGCTCAAGGTCTGTGACCCTGCTCTTCACTTTGCCTGTGCCAGAGCCCTGGCAACCAGAGAGACCGCTACTGATGCTGCTGAAGGAGAGGCTGGGGTGTAGCGATGAGCAGGGGTGCAGCCTCCCCCGGCAGCAGGAGTTGTTCTGCTCAGCTCTCGTGTCCTACAGGCAGATGTAGCAATCTCAGCTCTCCATCCAGACTCCTCCTTATTTTTTTTTTTCCCTTGCCATGGCATGAGCCACTGTGTTCAGCCGTGGCCTGGCCTTTGTCCCTGATCCTTGGGGTAACAACATCCAATTTTGCATTTAGTGCTGTGTAGCTTAACCTAAATTACAGGGCCAAATTCAGCTCTGATGCACGAGCGCTTTGCTCCCTACGTCGTTCCTCTGCAGCATTTCTCCCCGAGGCCAGAGGAGCTACACCACTCCAGCCAAGGGTGTGTTCAATGCACTGAAGTTCATTCATTAGAAGTTTGTTTTTCATCCTTGCTGGTTCAAAGGCAGGGGGACGGGGAAGCGCTTGGGTCTGCACAGGCGATTTGCTGTTGTCTGGCTGACTGCTGAAACATCACGGGGCAGAAAGCTTCCCATGGGATTAGCCATGTGTGCAGGGAGCTCTCCCGGCTTTTAGGGTGGGGAAAGCATCCTTATGGGCAGCGGGACTTTCACAAAGCACAGCCAGGGTGCCCTGGTAAGGAAGTGACTTGCTCTCCGTGGACACCCCAAGCAAGGGTTTGTCAATGTTGCTAGGGCAGAGCAAACCAATCCATTGCATTTGCACTGAATTTGTTTTGCAAATATTGTTCGGAATATGCTACCAACAAATGGCCCTTTTCTGGCTTTTCTCCAGCACCTGGGACACATCCCATTCCCCAAGAAGGCCACAAATTGAGAGTTACGTGGAAAGCATCGGCACCATGAATAGCCACAGCAGAAACTCCTTGTGTCAGGTCTTCTGTAACTTATGTCCCCTTCACGCCAAACCAGGAGCACTGGGAGCCACTTTTCTTCTGAGGGGAGGTTTCGAATGTAAGACAACCAGTTTGGTATGCAAATGTGGTATTTACAAACTTTCCATATCTAATGTTAGAGTTAATATTTAATAATGGTCATTAACTATAATAACTGTTATGAAGATGTCTTCATCTTTTCTATCAGTACTTCGCTTTAAAGTTACCTACCAGTCTGATAGGACTGACTTTTCATGTCTTTTTTTTTTTTTTAGTAAGCAGCTTTGGAGGAGCAAGAAAGTGGTAAGCTCAGATGTGTATACTAATGGCCTTATTTTGTGTGTTTTAACATAACGAGGTAGACGTCCACTATGCGGGCTGGGTAGCAGGTGATATACCTTCAAGTAAATATATACACACTGAAGAGGAATGTGGAAACTCTTCCAGGGTTTATTTAACACAGTACAGAGCTATGAGGTTACTACTCATCCAGAAAAACCAGAGAAACTAGCTCTGATCCTTTAGAAAAGAGCAGACGAAGGGGGCTTTGAGTGTTTTAGAAAATAATGACAAGAAATGAGGGCTCTAAATAACTTACTGCCTTCAAATGTTGCTGCTAAGCTGCACGAGTTGGGACCAGTTTCATTCTGAATAGTGCCTTTCATGCAAATCATATCTCTGTATGCTTCAAGGCTCTAATTAGAGTGTTATGACCAAGAGAAAAAGAAAAATCAGAGATATGAGCAAGTGTGGGTTTAGATAAGCTTTGAGTAAGATGGGAGAGGCAGTGAAGCAGAGAGCTAATGTCATCTCCCAGTAGGGGTCAAGAATTTAAGCAGGATGGGTGGGCCCAAAAGGAATGCCAGATGATTTAAAATAGCAGAAGGAGCTAATATACAGGATGAGCTGCCATGGGGGAGAACACAAGCAGCTGGTAGAACAAGATTTTTTACCATCTTTTGTTCAAATGCGTTACAAAAGGCAGAGAAAAATACACGGAGGCGAATGCAGAGGGGACAGATTTGTGCAGACTTCTTAATTCGGTCGTTAGATGGGCTGTCTTCTGGAGCATGCTACTGTATGATTAGTTCTTGAATTAATTAGGAAAATAACAAGTGGTCCATCCTCCCTGTGGTCAGTGCTCTGAACCTCATTAGCACCAGCGCACAGCCCATTAGCGGAGGACTTGCAACATCAAACCCTCCAAAGGCTTGCTGGTGAGCAGGTTGAGATCTGGGAGCCTTTAGCAAGTGCAAGAGCTACAAGCATCCCAGGGGATAAATACTTGCGATCGGACAGGGAGGCATACAGGAAGGACTTCATGGACCATCAAGGCCAATTGAGAATACCAGCAAATTTTTGCAAGCTTGCTTTTTCTATTACGCTGGAGAGCATTGGCGTTGCTTTGAACTGCTTGGTGCTCATAGTCTTGGGATGCGTTGTTTCCCAAGGGCCAACAAGAGAGGACTTGCAAACTGCTGATAGCCAGGCAAAAAAAGCACGCAGTAATGTTTGGCTCTGCAGTTTCTTTTCTTATGAAGGTGGTTTGGGGTTATATTTTCCCCCTGAATTTTCACACATAACTACATTAGTATAATCTGAGTCATGTCTGCATATTTACAAAGAAACAGATCCCGAAGGAATTTACGGATTTGTCATCCCAGCACTGAATCTCTGAGAACGATCCTTCCAGACCATAATGAGATATTGTGTCTGCTCATGGAGACAAAGCCTGTCCTTGGACGTCTGTCCAACTTTTCCAAAGGAGTGAATAAGAGTCATGTGTACATAACCCTTCTGCCAGGACTTGATGGGCAGCAGTGAGGGCTGGGTTCAAGGGTAAGGGCATCGCTACAAACGCTCTAGCGTGAGCTCACACCAGTAACCTGGGAAAAACAGGCTAAACTGTCTGATGGGCAGTCATTCTCAAAACATTCTCAAACAAGAGTCAGATGGGTAAGAAGAAATATGCTTATTAAAGGGGAAAAAGGATATTTGAACGAGGTAGGTAAACAGCATCATCATAACGAATGCCTAAACTGTAACACTTTCACTTTTTCTTGCTTTGGGATATAACCGCTTGGCAGCTTTCCCAACTCCTGCATAACCTTCACTGGTGGTTTCAGAGTTAGCCTTGCAGGGTAGCAAGGACTTACACAGCTGTGAGTCCGTGCTCTGCCCTGTGCCCCTTGCTGCTGGCTGCTCCTGCAAACACACTACAGTATCTTCCCTTTGCAGCTCAGACGCTAAAAGCTGTGGGGTTAGGTTGGGGGAGCCACTCATCCTGGGCTCTCAGTGAAAGATCGGTTTGGCCTGTGCTGGCACACATTATTGCACTCACTAACTTTTCTGCATGCAATGCCATTTTAAGCAGCACATGCAAAATGAACACCTTGCAGCCCTGGCCACTGGGCTTCTCGTTTCACCTGGTAGCAATGGAGCCCCCCTGGGTTTGGGCCCTTTGGCCTGTGGGAATTCCTGGGGCTCCAGGGGGATGCACGGGGGAGTGCTTTCGCTGGAGTCTCATCCATCAGGTTTGCATGTATGTTCACTGTCTAAAGAGAAGCTTTTTAAAACAGGAATTTATTTGGCTTGCTGTGGCATGTGCACGGCATCTCCACCTGACTTGCAGACATTTGCTAAGGACATAGGTCCCAGCCCACTAGTTAAATCAGTTGAGTTATTTGCTTCCAGAAATGTCTAATCCTAGAAGAAAGTGAAAGGATCCCAGAATCAGGTACATTTGAAGTACATAGTTCATGGGATTTTTATTTATTTATTTATTTATTTATTTTTAGTTTTTAATTTATTTTTCCGCTAATCTTAGGCAATTACTGGTTGGATCACACCTCAAAGTGGGATGGCTCATAGACTGTTTTTTTCTCTTGACACAGCTGCTGGGCCTATTAGTCACATAAATGCCAGTGTTTCCTGGAATCCAGCTGAATTATCACTTCCAACGCTACCTTATGAAAATCATTCCCATGCATGAAGCATTTGCTGTTAGTGTCATGAGAGAAACAAGAAGTCGCACACTATGGACATGGCCCTGCTCAGTTATGGCAATCAAGGTGCACGTTGTTCTGAAAAAGCAGCATTTCTTTTGGGGATGTTTATACCCATTGTCTTTTATTTTCGTCTGATGTCACTTTGCTCTTGTGTTAAATAAAAAGAAATAATGTGCTCAGCTGAAATTCTCTGTGTAACTCCAGTTGATGTGTTTTATATTATCTCAAGTCATTCTGTCAGGTTCCTTCATATTTACCATCACTTTCACCTGAGCCTTTTCATCTTTCACTCTCTTCCGCTCCTCAAATCTTTTAATTGCTCTTTCTATACTCCTTCAGACTATTTTGACCTCATCTCTGAAATGCCTCACAAGTTTTTCCAGTTTCAATTAACCTGGGCAAATTGATGTCTTCAGCATATTTCCTCTTCTCTTCCTCTCCTCCTGTTCTGCCCACCGGGACACCTGTAGCCATGTGCTGCCTTTACCATACTGCAAGTGAATTCTTGTCAGCAATTTTTATCCATGACCAGGTTTTACCCACGTGCCTGTTCAGTTTTCTGAGGAGCATTTTTAAAATGCTACTGAGAATCATTGAATCATAGAATCATAGAATCGTTTGGTTGGAAAAGACCTTTAAGATCATCAAGTCCAACCGTACCTGTCCACTACTAAACCATGTCCCTGAGCACCTCCTCTACCCGTCTTTTAAATACTTCCAGGGATGGTGATTCCACCACTTCCCTGGGCAGCCTGTTCCAATGCTTGACAACCCTCTCCGTGAAGAATTTTTTCCTAATATCCAATCTGAACCTCCCCTGATGCAACTTGAGGCCATTGCCTCTCGTCCTATCACTTGCTACTTGGGAGAAGAGACCAACACCCACCTCACTACAACCTCCTTTCAGGCAGTTGTAGAGGGTGAAAAGGTCTCCCCTCAGCCTCCTCTTCTCCAGATTAAACAACCCCAGTTCCCTCAGCTGCTCCTCATAAGACTTGTTCTCTAGACCCTTCACCAGCTTCGTTGCACTTTTCTGTAAGTCTGTTTTTGAATCGGTTCTGCTGTTTACTGCAGATGAGCTAATAGATGATGGGAGAGGCACAGCCTGTTCTTGCAGAAGCCATGCTGATCTGCTGCTGTCCTCCTATATTCACCACGTTGTTTTAAAGTAGCGTTTCAGTTATCAGTTCAGCCAGTGCTTCCTGTTCCTGCTTCAAGATTTCCTGGTCCACAGCTTTTATTTTCAAGACTGGTACAGTCACTGTGCTTTGGAGGGTCTTAGCAGTCCGGAGAAAAATATCCCAAATTCCTTTAGGACTTAGGGAGGATGTTTTTACTGGCAACTCAGTCTTGTATCAGTTCCAGCCCTTGGTTACTTGATATACAGTGCAGGAAGGAGGAAAGAAAAGAGTAATGAGCCTCCAAAGTATTCGGGCTTTCAAGTTGGGAAACAATATCTGCGGTCCTGCCTCAAAGGTCATCCCCAGGGAGCTCGGGGTCATGATGGAGAGTGCTTCTGGAGGGAGAGGTGGCTGCCCAGAGGGCTTCTGCAGAAGCAGCAACTCCTGGTGATCGGAGCGTTTGGCTCCACCTAGGACCAACAAGGACACTGGCCAACCCAGAGGTGAGAAGAGGACTGACAAGTGTCACCGGGCTTTGCTGTAAAGATGGGCCACATTTGCTTCACCCAGTGCATTCCCTCTGCCATGGTCAATGGCAAACTCTTACCAATTCCTCTTGTATTGCTTTTTTCAGCCTACCAGTTTTATCTGTTTTCCCTTGTTGTGGTTTAGCCCCAGTCGGCAGCCAAGCACCACACAGCCGCTCGCTCACTCTCCCCCTGCGGTGGGATGGGGAGAGAATCGGAAGGGCAAGAGTAAGAAAACCTGTGGGTTGAGATAAGAACAGTTTAATAATAGAAATAAAATAACAATAATAGTAATAAAAATTGCAATGAAAAGGAGAACAAGAGAGACAAACAAAACCCAGGGAAAAGAAAAGTGATGCAACCACTCACCACCCGCTGACCAATGCCCAGCCAGACCATGAGCAGCGATCACTGCCCCCCGGCCAATTCCCCCCAGTTTATGTACTGAGCATGACATCATATGGTATGGAATAGCCCTTTGGCCAGTTTGGATCAATTATCTTGGCTGTGCCCCCTCCCAACTTCTTGTGCACCTGGCAGAGCATGGGAAGCTGAAAAAGAAAGTCCTTGACTAGCCTAAGCACTACTTAGCAACAACTAAACCATCAGTGTGTTATCAGCATTCTTCTCATACTAAATCCAAAACACAGCACTGTGCCAGCTACTAGGAAGAAAATTAATTCTAACCCAGCCAAAACCAGGACACTCCTGACGAATTTACACATATTGAACTGGGGGGAGCCCATCATTGGAAAAACCCTGCATCATGGTTTCTCAGTGGATTCACACAAAGGATATAACTTCGGGGAGGAAGGGACTCTTCAGTGTGGTTTGTGGTTATGTACACAGGGACAAGGGGCACAAGCAAGAACATCTGCGTGATAGCTGGGATTTACCAACCAGAGACTCTCATGCAGGACAGTTTGTCCTAGGAAACACTTTAGGACAGGACACATTCCCACAGAACACGGCAGAAGCCATCCAAGGACGTTCCCACTCTGTCATTTCTATTAATATAAAAGTAGAGCCAAAGCCACAGAGCATTGAAACGATCCCTTCACCGTGTGATTGCCCATGGGTGTACGCAGATGGCATGATTGCCCTTGCACTGGGGTAACGACACAGGATTTAGCCCTTTTTTGTAAGCTCTCGTTAAAACCTAGCCCCATGTACACCTCCTGGTTACATGGTTGTTGTAGTATAGGATTTTTGTGTTTTTCTCATTAAGAAAGAAATGGGTTTTCCTCTGTCTTGTGGACAGTCTCTTTCTATGAGATAGATACAGAGGACTGCTACAATGCATGCAAACTCCTCGTTGCTGTAGTATTCAAAGGTTTTGGCTTTACTGCATCTCAATAAATAACTAAAATGTTCCATCAGTCCAGTAGCATGGGGAGTGAGAACAATGTATGACCAGATAATTAAATGTCTTGTCTTTAAACAAGAAACAAAGTCATTTTCAATAGAGGCTGCTAAACCAAGCACCCTTGCTCATCTGACATGCTTTCAGGGCTGTGTTTGGTATTCAGTGACAAGTGATTGTGTGGGGATTTTGCTGGACGCAAACACTGAAAAAACCCTTGTTTTTTCTGCTGTTCTGGCTTATTCATCCCAGATATGACTTTTCCAGTCCTGTTGAGAGCCTTAGAATGGGTAACCCCATTCAGCTCTGCCCTGGGTCAGCACAAAGAAGAAACAATACACAGGCAGCTCCGCGTAGGCAGGGGTATGCCCTTGTCCTGTGTCCCACAGGAGAAGGAGAGGAGCCATTCTCCATCTCCTCTAGGGAAAAAGGTGCTGTAGGCCACGGACAAGCATCCCCTGGCCTGGCTTCACCCTGTAGATTCTCCACTGGGCAATGCTGAATTGATCAAGAAGAGCCTCCAGGGCCAAATGTAGGACACTGGAATTTGAGACTGAACTGTGCACAAAAATCAAAACTCTTCCTCCATTGACCATTTACGTTATGACCTACATGGTATCAAACATTTTATTTTATTTTATTTTATTTTATTTTATTTTATTTTATTTTATTTTATTTTATAAATGTTGTGCAACAAAATCGGTCAAACCAGTAGCTAAAATAATCAACCACAAGGTAAACAGGATACAGAAGGAAGAAGAGAAAACAGCCAACTGTAAAGGACAGTTGTGTCTTACTAATCTACTATAATTCTTTGCACATCTCAACAAATAAAAGCAGATGTACCATTTTGGCTTGGATATTTGTGAATGAACAGCATAAAAAAAAAAAACATAGAAGAGTTAAATAGTGAGGTAATGAAAATTGCTAATTATGCTTTACTTCCAGGTAAGTGAAGGCTGTAGGGAATTATGCAGGGACTTAACAACTTGTAGTCACCAGAGCAGCACAATGCTACGTGAAGTCCTCAGATACAAAATGCAGCCTGATGCATGCTGAGAGGAATGCCACGAGTACCCAGGCATACCTCACACAGGGTTTGACACACATCAAAACCAGTCTGAAAACAAAAGCAAAAGGACTCTCCTATTTTTCTTTCATGCTGCCTCAAAGCTTCCCATCAGCCACACAGCTGCCTCCTACAAACCACCCCCAAAACCAGCTTTTGATTAATACAATTTTTTTAAAAGGTGTCAAAGAATAGTCTGCTTGTACTGCTCTCCTTTGTAGTCCTGTGCCTGACTTTGCTTGTTTTATACCTTGAGCTTGGTGGGTTTGCTCTATATGTCTGCAAAACCTGACTGCATGCAGTCCTGCTCCATTGGCCATGACTCCTGGCCAGCACAGTGATATAAATAAAGTTGCATGAAATTGAAGCATAACAACTTGAAAAGGGATTTGAGGATTATTTTTAAATATAATGTAGAATTAACTGACCACCTTGGACCACCAAGCCATAAGAAATCATTGAGGTAGATGGCCCTCAATGAGGACGAGGGGTTTAGAAATGACAATCCTATAACCATTCTTTCTTAAAAAATAACCTTTTATCTAATTTTCCCAATGTCACAAACCAGTTGTGAAGGGAAAGATAAGGGAACGTCACCTGAAATATTGCTCCCTAATTGTCCCTTTAAACGTTTCTTGCATTTGCCTTTGAAATATTTGTCTGCGATTACGCTCAGAAATTGGGCAGGAGAGTAGATGGATCTGGGCTCTACATGAGATGACAGTTCCTTTTATTCCTGGCAAAACCTGTTTGGCTGTGTTCGCCAGTTGCACTAGATACTTTATGATCCCCTAAATTTCAAATTATTGAGCTGTTTTCCAGCTATTTGGGCCCTTACACAGCGACATTCCCAGGGAAGTCCCAGGTTCAGAGCAGAGCAGAGCTCTAGCAGCACCTGGGGTGGTCGAGAGACCAGCAATCGCAGCTGGGAATTTGCTCCTGAGCTCCCATCTCCTTTCCAACCTCTCTGAAGCCTTATAAGCAGAGGGGGGAAAAAACCTCCTCTGGGATGCTGGATTTGCCGGCCGACTGAGAGGTGTAATCTGGTGCACATCGCGGTCCCAGATTGAAGATCGCATGTGACCCCCGCCAGCCTTGGCATCTCCTGCCAGCTGCCTCCACGGACAGAAGTGAGAATGTTAATAAACACCCAAATGAAAGGAAGTTGTTGGGTTGTAATTAACATATGCCATTAGTATCTGTGCTTTGGCCAGCTGCAGCAGACAGGCTGAACCCATACATACAAATGAGTGTCTGCCTGAACTGCAGGGAGGGGAGGGAGAGATGATTTCATTGTGAGCGTCTGGTGCTGTCAGCAGCTTTAAATCACACGGGTACTTACTAACAAAAACAGTAACGACCATTGTGTCTGGAACAATAATACAGCTTTTAAAACCTTGTTTTATTCAATAAACTGTTCTAAATGTTTGCTCGCCCTCTTCTTTTCACCAGAGATGCTTAATTTAAAAGATATTCCAAGGGGCTAAAATAAAGGTCTGGCCCACCAAAGGTATTTTCGGCGTGGTTCGTCTGCACCTACGGCCCTTTCGCAAGCCTTCCCAGCACCCCTGCCAGCGGGACAGGTGATGGCGGCAGTCCCATGGGAATCACATCAACCCACTTCTGAAGAATGCCGTCAAGGGTTTCTGGAAGGTCGATAAGGAGCCCAGAGCCACCCGGATCGTTTTGCTGAAGCGTTGATGGTACTATTCTGTTTTCATTACTGATAATTACCTTTGTACGGCTGTGCACTGCCCACCCCACCAATTCCTCTCTCGTAGGGGGCTGAAAGATTAAAACGCACAGACAAGCCCCTGCCCATTGGCACTCCCCATTAATTGCTATCACTCTCTCCTCGCTCCAAAGAGATGTGTCAGGAACTGAAGGCTTAGCAGGTTTTATCCTCTCTAAAAATAAACCCCCTGTGAATTCGAAAAATAATGATAATTTGTAACCCCACAAATATATTGCTGGAAGTTAATTGTCATTCTTTTTTCGCAGCCGTCTTAGTCCTCCTCTAGGTTTTTAAATGTTTATTTACATAAGCGATTAGTTCAAGTACCATCGCTACTAAAACCAGTAGATCTAGGACTGCAAACATGATTCTGCTGAATTGCTAAACTGCGGCGAAAAACAACAAAGTCAGAAACGCCTGGGCTGTGCTCCAAGACGCGGGATTTATATGATCACATTCTGCATCTTGGTTCAGTCTGACAGAGTATTTTCCTACTTTCTGTATTAAAAGAGCTTCAAAGGTCTCTGCAAGAGTTTCTCTTTGGAGGCATTTGAGATGGCAGATGATAATTAGATATTTCCATAGCGCAGGAATTATTTTCTTTGCATTTCCCAGTTCGCAGGCAGAGCTGTGGTCAGCAACCCTGTCTGACTCAGCCTCTCATCTTCCTGCTTTTAAAACCCCACAATTCTCCTATTTATTGACTTTTTTTTTTTTAAAGTCTTACTGCCTCTGAAAAAATCCTGTTCTGTTGTCCTTGCTTCCAGCTTTCTGCAGCAAAGCTGCTGCTGTCTCCAGCAGAATTTGTGCCCAAGGAGGCACTGCAGAAAACCCATAGGATTCATCCTCAGTCAGCAGGTCCAGCTGGATGCAGCTGGTGCTCCCCAAAATGGCCCGGGAAAAGCTGTGGGACTGTCCCCTTCAGCTGGCCCTGCTCCAGGGGAAAAGCCGAAGGATGAGAGAAATGGCAAAGGAGTTGTTTGGTTTGATGGTTTTCCCAAACTTCATAATAAAATGCTTGGAGGTGGCTGTGGCAATACATCCTCCCCTGCATGCAGAGATGGACCAGCCAGCTTGGATGCGCCCAGCGTTACTGGATGTGCAGCGGGGCTGCAAAGTAGGGGGCTGGTTTTCCAGCTTTTACACCTTCCATCTTAGCCCTGATGTAATTCCCCCATTTTCTTCCTGCTTTACATCACGGCATGGGCAGGAGGCCGGTGCAGCCACCCTGTATCATTGGGACCATGCTGTGGTTGTCCTCACCACCCTTCACCATACCTTCATCAGTCAGTGCCCTCTACTAGAAAGAAGACCCAGGCTGCCACTCTGGTTTATCCAAGGACCCACCACCAGCTTCTGGCCCTACCTGGGGCTAAAGAGAGGTGGGGGGGCTGCACCCCGCCCCAGGGGGGATCAGAGGGCTGCAGCCTGTATGACCAGGCTCCTTTCGGTGCCACTGCACCACCGCCCTGCAAGGTGGCACTGGAAGGATGTCTTCAGATGGGGACCTCAACATGCTGTCAGATTTTTGGGTGGAGAAATATCCCCGTAAAGCCACGTCATGAAGCTGCTGCTTCTTGCCAAAAGACTGCAACAGCATTTATTCTACCTTCAAGATAAAGTGGGCTGGGAAAAAAGTACTGGATTGGACACCTGCAGCTAGAGCTCAACTCTGCTAAGGTCTCCAGCCAGCCTGGGAATAGATTTCAGAAGCCTTTTTTAACATCAAGAAAAAGGGGGTAGTCTTGTACTGTGGGTATTTTCCCCTGCATGAAGTCCCACCACCTGTAACAGGATTCCTAGGGAGAAAATTCAGCTGTTTTAAACCAAATTCCCAGATCAAGACCTCAATCTGAAGGAGCTTTATGGAAGCTGGTTTCATTCGTTTTATCCACAAAAACTATTTTCTGGACGTTGCGAATTTTATTCAGTCTTTTGATGATGCTATTTTGGCTCAGGAAGCCATTCCACCCAGAAGCGGTTGTTCAGCTACATGGAGTTCAAAGGCATGAGAAGAAAAGATTGCCAGTGAAAAGTTCCATTAGGAAGTAGATTTAATCTTAAAATATGTATACTCATCATTGCTTAATGTATTTAGTACAATGCCCAGGGCAACCCGTTATGTGAGGTGGGGATACAGCCCTAGCCTGGTGCTTTTTGCTCTCCATGGGTGCAACTTCCATCGGTCTGAGCTGGGGCTGCCTCTCTCCTGCTACCCCCTCCATCCCCATGCTCCCAGCTCCTCCATGGGCCAGCTCTGACCCCATGGTGTGCACCTTCAGCCCTTCCACTAGCAAAAAACATCCTTGCAAGTCATGGGTAGTTGTTTTCTGCCCATCTGGCTCAGTGGCTCGTCCCACCCACACGCTACCGACGGAGCGGGGACCAAAGTGCCATGGAGCCGCACCCTGGGCTTCACGTGGGACTCCTGTGTGATTCCCTCTGCTCCTGTGGGCTTTTCTCATGCTCCAAGTTAAGCAATCTTGTGCGTGAGATTTGCAGGATCAGTCCGTATGTTTCCACCCAGTGGTTTCCACATATTCTGATTTCATGTGGGTTTTCAAGTTTTTGGGGAGCAGTTTGACCATGTTGAATGCAGCACCAGGGAGCAAGCAGCTCTGTTGGCCTCAGAAAGGGTTCAATGTTTACTTTTCCTTTATTTCGCATATTTTAAAGTGTCTCAATGTGTTTCTCCATCCAAATTTTTGCCATAGCTGAAAATACGCATTTATAATTCCAAAGGTAATGAGTGATAAGCCCTAACACACTGGAAACTAAAACAATCATGCTTTTCCTTAATATCAGCCATCTGCTAGAAACAGATGACAGGCAGGCACGTGTCAGTTTTCTTGAACTGATGCACCTGCACAAGCAAATGCCCAGAAAGGCCCATTTATTAATCTGGAGATAAAAACTTCATCTCCTGTGTTTGGCACCTTTGTGAGAATGAAGCACAAAGCGTCCCCAGCCCCTCTGCTCTGGGGCACTGCGCCCCGGAACCTCGCTGGACACCCTCCAGGAGCTGGTGTCCCCAGCACCCTTGGGGAGGGGGGCAGCCGCTGTTGTCACGGGTAGACCCCAACACTGGAGAAGTCAGGGTGACAGCACCATCCCCACAAGATGCCACCTCTACTGCACCACCAAGAGCTGCTGATCTGGTAGGTAGAGCCCAAAACAGGGCCAGACCTTGCGCAACAAGGAAACCAGGTTTTCTTCTGGAACGAATTTTTTGTTTGTTGTTTTGTTAACTTTATTTACATAGAAAAGGGGGACTTCAGGAAGAAGGGGAAAAAAAGTGCCCTTTATGCTTTTTGATTTCATTAGAGAAAACTAGAAGGTCATGGAGACTGGTATAAGAAGCAGATACAGCAGATTTAGTATTAACATCTTTTCTTTATTAACTTCTTTGTCACTGTGAAGAAAAGCTGAGGATTTTTGTGATTTGTTTGCATTTTTGTAAGACAATCATGTATCCAGTTTCCAGTCTCTAAGACTCACAACTTAAGTGATGGATCCCATAAAGCATCATCGTCTGGAGTCACAGGATTACATAAAAATATTGCATTTGATTTTTTGCAAAAGTTTCGATTTTCCTTCCAAAGCTGTGACTCCCATATATATAGAGAAAAATAAAATATATCAACAGGGTTTTTTTTAGAAAATGGGTGCTTTTTAAAGCTCATTTCCTAATTTCAAAGGGATGTGACTCATGCTTTCTTGCACGCTTGGATGTGACAGTACCTCTTGGTAGCACACAGACATGAGTGTGGCAGCTTGAAAACCCCAGTTCATGTAAGAGAAAACCAGTTTTAACAGATGCTTTCTTCCTCTGTGATGTGGTCGTCTGCCATGTGACATATCTGGACACATGAGCGTGTATTTTTAAAGATGACACAAACGTCTTCTCCCAATGTCCATTAATCAATCTCTCCCCTTAAACGCAGCTTGCACATACATAGCCCTACAGCTCTAGGAGGTCCCCATGTTTCTCTCAGGCTAACAGTGTGTTATGAGTAAATTCTTCCAAAGGGAAAGGTGAATTCTGTACCCAGTCTGAACTTTATTTAGGTTATTTGTGTGGAAAGCCTTCATTTCTGCTTGCCATGTTGGAGAGCCTCCAGATGACTTGGCTTCTTCCATAGCATGCGTGCCTGTTGCTTTCAGATACCTCACCTCCTTCTAGGATGTTGCAGGTCAAGTGGTGGAAATTGCTGGTCACCTTTGAAAAAGTGGCCCCATGTGTGACGATGACCAGGAGGGCAGCAAGCTGAAGGAAGGGCGGCCGTTGGAAGGAGGTTGCTGGTGGTTGCAGTGCTCCTATGCTGCTGGAAGTCCTCCATCAGTTGAGTCTTCCCGGGAAAACAAGGGCAATCTAAATTTCTAATGTAGCAAAACAAGCAGGAAAAAATAAAGCCTACTTTTGAAGGCCCTTTTTATGCCTCATTAAAAAATTGAAAGAGACCCAAGTGAAGTCTCACCGCTCATTCCCTCTAATCTCCTTAACTTTGTCATGAGTTTGTTTGGGTTTTTTTCCCCCCGTTTGTGATGGGGATAAGTCCTGACAGCCATGAGACAACATTTCTGAGTCCCTGGCTTCACATTCAGCAGTAAGGGCTGAAAGGCAGGAGCTGTGCCTCCCTCCAGGTTCACTGGGCTGGAGATCGACTTTCTGCTCCCTGCATTTATCCATGTACTTATCCAAATTTGTTATTTTTCCATGCAATCTCCAGCATGGCCTGCACCTCAAGTGACTGCAACTCGGTATCTGAACTTAGGAAAAAAGAGTAAATTCTTTTGGCATCATGTCGCAGCGGCTGCTGGTGCTCAACAGAAATGGAGAAGCCTCCAGTGGCCAGGCAGGAGAAGAGCTATAAATGTCATAGGTTGGCCACAATAATGTTAAAGAGCCATGCTCTTCCACAACCTTTTTAAGTATATATCATTCAAAATTTATTTGACCTTTCTGGCTGATTTTTTTATATATAGATCTGGTTTGAGTTGTTTCTCCCTCATATTTTGGAACACTTTGGCATCACAAAAGTGCATTTCTATTCAGAGCCCAGGTGTGTCCTCCAATAACAATTACATAGCCCAGAGTAATAAATCTATTGTTTAGCCCAGTAAATCAAGCTGTTTAATCAAAGAAGCCAGATTGTTATTTCTTCACTGCACATTTATAATGCTTTGTTTGACTTCTTATACATTCATGCATGTATACATACATACACAAATATATATGTCTCAATGCTTTGAGCACTGTGATCTGCAGCACAAGCAAAGTGGAGCCCCCATGTTGGTGAGGGGCTGCTGGTCCATCAGAAAAGTGTCCCTCTGAGCAAGCCCGGGTCCCGGGGCTGAAGTCTCGCTGAGCCGGGATCCCCAGGGGTGCAAGGTGATGCTCTAGTGGCTCCTCGCCGCCTCCGCGGCAGGAGCAGCACTTCCCCTGGGATGTGCCACGTCAAGCAGTGGGCGACTCAGAGACCCGTGTGCTGCTGCTCTGAGCCATGGCTGCAAAGCAAATGTAGGTGTTGGGCAGGCAGGAGAGATATTTAGAGGGTGCCCTGACCCTCAACCGAGACAGCTTGAAGGGCAGATGACCAGCAATCATTGGGCTTAGAAGGACGTTTAGAGCAGCCAGAAAAGCCGATTCACAAGCATGAAACATTTATTAGCAGCCAGCACTGTCTTCCCATTAAAGCTGGCAACCAGGCAAGGGGAGTGAAGCTGCTTTTCTGATGATCATGCAAAACGACCTGCTCCTCCTTCCCCAAAGCACAGCGATAAGCACTGAAAACCCTCCTCTCCCTCATCTGAGGTGACCCCATCCCGCAGTGCTCTCCAGCACGTGAAGTTCCCCCAGGCAATGCCCCGTCCCTCTTCCCGTCCCCACACCTTTGCAGTCAGGTTGGGTGAGCGGGGAAACGTGGGTGCCGATTCACCAAGGCTTCCTCGTGCCATTGCAGCTTCCTCTGCTTTATGGCTTGCCTGCGGTTTCTTTGCAGAAACACCCCCCCACCAAAAAAAAAAAAAAGAGAAAACATATCTTCCCCATTAAATGCATTTCCATAGGATTACGTCTCTCTGGGGCACTCCTGGATGGGCAGCTGTTCATCTTGTAGGCTTCCAGCACCAGGTTTAGCTCAGCTAAGCTTTTCCCTATATAAATAGACTGCTAGCAGATAAAACACATGCAGGGGCTGTGTCCTGCCAATAGATCCTGGTTTCTGCTCCGAACATCCACCTAGCCCTTCAGCAATTTGTCTTCCAACCATGCTTTTGCACAACAGCCTTCATTCTTTCCTTGAAGCTGCCTGTTGTAATTTTATAATATACTGTGGGAATCGGATATATCTTCTTCTGGGACTTGGGACTGCAGAAGGCCTCTGCCCTCTGTATTCTGGTTCCCTTTAATGCTACCTGACAGTAGGCAAATAGCACTTGATGCGCTACCCCTTGTCTGTGCCTGGCTATTTAAATTCTCATTTTCACCTCCTATAAGCTTTTTTCCAGAGTGAGCTGCACAGATGAACTCACATCAGGCCCAGACAACCTGCACTGGAAATAATGCAGGTTTGGGGTAAAAATTTTACCAAAAGCTAGTCCAGCTCGTCCAGGCCATTTCCCCTACCAAAACTGCAGACCTAAAGTCATTGCAGTTTCCATGCTGCAGCCAGCTGCATTAAGTCATATCAAAAAAGCCTGATGAGCTCTTCCAAGAGGCAGCCACTAAAGCTTCCTTCTGCATCAGCCTGGCTGTCCTCTGCCCTGGAGAAAGGCAGTCCCAGCTCCCTGAGACCAAAAAAGTGTGTTAGGTTACTGCCAAAAAGGAGAGAGCACTAAGAGTCAAGAGATTCAGGCTTGTTTCTCAGATTTGAAACACTTGTCCTTTATGGCCTTGTGCAAAACAACACTTTTTCTCCGCTTCCTTCAGGTCCTTATCAGGAAAACTGGAACAACATTTCTTTACTCCCAACCCGTCCTGCCCACCGGGGGGGTAAATTTTTCGGGGAAGGAGCTGGGTCTTGCTACAAATGGGTACAGCACAACCGGGTCCTGATCTGGGGGGAGTGGGGGCTGGCAGGATCATTTTCTGAATGCAGAGAGGCATAACTCAGCTGGACATTTCTTTAAACTCCCTGATAAATCCTCAGGAAACAGCTATGGTTTTCCTCAAGATCAACAGGGATCATATTCCCCACTGAAAAGCCGCCCTGGGGTCACCAGAAGTTTACAGCCCTGCAACCTTAAGATGCTTTTTGGCTTCTCCGGTGAGGACATGGTTTTATGGGAATAGAGTGTTTATGGGAGGAGGATGGCTTTCACCTGGCAAGGCAGGGAACCAGCGGCAAAGCTTGCACATTTGTGCACCGTCTGTTTTTCCCGTCAGTGCTACAGCTCTCAAACCCTGGAGAACCTCTTTTAGTTCCCAATTCTTTTTGATTTCTGCAGTGCCTTTCAAGAAATTATAATGTAAATACCATCAGGTGATTTTCTTTCGTGGAGCCTTCTAAGATCTTAGTACATGAATGGGTTCGGTTTCATGCTGGGAAACATGCAGCTCTTGCACAAGTTGTATATCAAGCGGAAACAATGCTGTGGGAGGAGAAGGTTTTCTTTTTACCTGGGTATGTATGTCAAGGGATCCTTCCCTGGATTGGAAATTTTTGGAGGAAGCGACTGACCTGCATACAGCCAACCTGTGCGGGCGATGGTGGCATCTCACTCCAAAAATTGGTCATCTCTGTGTGTCTGGTGTCCCCACCACTGGTGAGCTGCAAGGTGCAAAATTCTGCTAAAGCTCAACAAAGCAACAACACAAACTGCCCAGAAAAAAGCAGCAGTTTAATTTCAAAGAGCCTTTTGGATGTCAGTGTCGTGCATGTCCCCAGTGAGAAACGAAACCATTCATGCTGATGTGCCAGTCAGGGCTGCAGCCAAGTGGACTTGACAGCAGTAACTCAGTGGACTGTTAAAGTGCTGCAGCCGAAAGCCATCGCTGTGGACCTGCTCACATACCACAGACCTCCGGAGAGGATCATCTGCATAATTACAAGGATCACAAATCTTGCACTTCCCCTATCAATGAACATTTTCCTTTTGGGTACAGTACGTTCCTGCAGATTCCAACGATAAACTGCTCTAATGGTCTTTGCAGTCATCTGATTTAGCTACAGAAAAATGTCCTAGCGCTGAGCTGGAAACGCAGCTCCCCGCTGCATGGATCTGCATGGGAACAGGGTGTGTGCAGCATGTTCCATCCACGGATAAGCTAATCCTTTCTGCAGATAAAAACTGCCAGCAAAACCTAGCCTGAAAAAGTAGTTACTGAGGTTGTTTATTTTTTAAAGGATGGATAAAATTTCAGAGCGATAAAATCATTTCCTTGAAATACTTTCATTCAAATAATTTACTTCCTTTTGAAAGGTTTAATCTTTCCTTTGCTGAACTTTTTTTTTTTTTTTCGCTCCTAAGCAGGGTGAGCAAGGGCAAAGATGGCCCTGAGCTGAATGGGGGGATGTGCAGCTACAAGACCGTGTTTTGTGATATGGGAGCACGTGCCACGCCAGCTGGAGCTAACGTGTGTGGAGGGGGGACGACTAACACCCCGTGGGCCCCTCCAGTAAATGTCGCATTGTGCTGGCAAGTGTCTCATTGTGTTAATTCACAGGAGCCCTGCAGACAACTACAACGAAAATTGTTGTGTAGTACCACTGCTCAAGCTGTGTCCACGGCTTGGATCACGTTGGTGGGCTACACCTTGCAGGGAGGGAGTCGGTGAGAGGCGCAGAAAGGGCACCGCATGGTGCGTTGCAGCCAGCCCAAAGCTCAGGGACGGAGCTGGGGATTTATTTTTCAGTGACGGCTGAGCTTCTTTGATTAATTGCATGTAACTTTAGGCAAAACATCAAATAGCACAAGATCTTCTATAAAACCACAAAAAGCTGGCAGTGCTGGAGAAGTGGTGAAAAATGAGTTGTTTTTTCAAAGTCACTTAATTATTTTAGTAAGGTTGGGAGCCAAAGCCTGGAAAACTCTACAGAGCAAAAAATAAAAGCCACCAAAAAAAAAAAAAGGGTACATCTCTGGCTTGTGCTGGCCTGGACTTCGTAGGGTATTCTCTACCCCTGCTGTGCCATGCAAGCCCTCTCTGCCCTGAGGCTGTCATGCTACCAAGTCAGGTAGAGAACAATAAGGGCAAGCATAAAATGTTACTCACAAAATAGGTCAAAAGAGAAAGAAGTGGCTGAACCTTCTCCCTGGGCTGGCTGGCCCACGCTGCAGCCTGCAGCACGTGAGGACATCACATCCAGGTGTCTTTGGCCATCAGACTTCTTACAGCCAGTTCAATGGGCAAAGCCTTTTAGCAGGCATTTTAACTGCCCCCTCTGCAGAAGGGCAAGGCAGGAGAAGAGGAGCGCGTTCAGCTCCTAAACAACAGCAATGAGGGAATGATGATTCATCATGTTTGCTCTGTAAGGGATTTTGTAGGTTTACCTGGCAGAATTGTGTCTGTTTATATCATAGCCTGGCATAGATTTAATTGGGGACAAAAGGAGAAAGAGGGGATTAATGCCTCCTCTATCCCTCCATGTTAGACACCAGGTATCAATACCTATCCCTGTTCCTCTCTCAAGTAAAAGTAATGGCCATGTTATATACTCCCTCCCAACCCATTCAGATGACTTGAAGCTGTTTACATCTATTTTGGTATTGTCTGCTAGCCCGTTTCCTAGTAATCCCAAAGCACCCAGCAAGCAGAGCACTATACAGATCTAAAAGATGAAAAGATATATGAAAAATAGGTGAGGAAGCTGAATTACAGCAACAAAAACTTAACAGGATTTGATGAAGCTGGCATCAAACTGGTTTTCCACCAATGTAATTCCACTGATGTAAGTGGCAACTAACTCACATAGGCAAAAATCCTCATTGGAGTTGGGTCTGTTGCTGGAAGACAGTGAAAGGATGGCAGCTCCAGAAGCTGAGCAAATTGCATGTTTCCTGGAGAAAACTTCAATAGAGAAGGAGAAGCAAACACAACTAGAACTAAAGTAAATAGAAATGCAAACATATCTGGACAGGGACTGATCTGAGACCAAATGAGAAAATCAAAGTGCATGGCCTGGGGCTCCTGGAGGGCCAGGTGATAGGTACTTGTCCTGTATCCCACAGAGAGGAAGGCAAAGTAATTCCTGAAAAACAAGGGGTTTTCTTGGAGTAACTGTGTTGTTGCAGCTTTGACGGTCGAAGGATGTAAATGAGGCAAAGCCTACGGGGAGAGGTAATACGTGTCAGTAGATCAGCTAAAAACCATTGAGGGAAAACAGCACGTAAGCCTCCTGTGGGTACCTTCTCCATCAGGCACTCATTGTGTAATATAAATTGGCTTAATATAAATTACATTAGGAGAACTAGGTATAAGTGCCTGACAGGATGATGACAGGCAATTGGCTCTACGCAAAGGCAGTAACAACAGCAATTCAGTTCTAACACTGACGGTCTAAAGACGTGAGCCAGGCAAGGGTACAGGGAGAGGTAATATTGTGCAGTCTCTATATATAACTGCATTGTGCAGCCAGACACCGGATCTCTGGTCTATCATCTCATGGGACAGAACCACATAAAGGTTTGTTGTTTCTATTCCAAGACCTTCTAGAATAAATTACACTAGAAATACAAAATTAAATCAATAATAATACAAATGGGTGGCTACATTTTACATGATTTCTATCTCAATTTTTCATCTTCAATAGCTTTTTAACAAAGCTTAGCATCAACTGTTCCAAGCACACTTAAAATAGGAACTGACCAATTTTCCCAACACTCCGGTAAAACAGGTAAACTGCCTTATGTATTTTAGCAGATGAAAAACACTAAACCAAAAAGTGAAAAGATTTGTCCAAAGTCTCGGGGCAAGCTTGTGGCTTGTGGCAGCGCCTAATGCCCTACCTGCTATTTGGCCATGTGGCCTCTCTCTCCTCCAAAGACACTAACATAGGAGCTTGCATAGGGTTCAAGATGTCCCAGAACACTCACAATTGGCCTAAGTGGTTTCCTATATAGAAACCCAAGTGAAAACTCTTTGTCTATATTTCTGAAATTAGGAGCTCTGCAACAGAGAGGAGAGATAATTAAACTAGCGTAGGGCATGGGAAACCCCTCCTCTCCGACTTCTGATGCGACCTGAGCAAGTTTGAGCCTTAGTCTCGTTAACCCCAGCTTCCCACCACTAAAACACTACAAAACCATGAAACAGGAATGTTATTAGAAGAAATCCATGCAAAATTCAATGGTATATACTTTATATACATACATACTGTATATACAATTAATATACTTTATATGGTGTGGTTACTTCAGCACGTAATGAAAAGATCCTTAGCACCAAAACCTAACAAAAAGGGAGAAGCTCTTCTTCTCAGATTTTTTTTTTTTTGTGCTGGCATCATCTCGTCCATTTAAGTTTTTCTCTTCCTTTTGTTTCCCTGTGCTCACCTTCCACCAGAAGAGCTTGTTTGCCTGTGTGCCATTAGCTGCAGGGTTTGCACAGTAGTTGCCACCTTCGGATTTCTTACTTGCTTCAGTAATGTGAAGAAAATGCAACTTCGTAGCCTGTAGTGACAAAATATTTCCAAAAGCCTCTGGATTTAATAAAAAAACCTACAAACATCCTTCCCAGAACTCAAACCAATTTCTTCTGACAGAGGTAAAAAAAAAAAGCTCCCACACCTACTGTAGACCAGATTCTCCATTCACAGAGCTAGACACCAGAAGTTGTTCCTACTCAGCACAATTACAGCCCTGTAAAATTGCTGCTGCTGAGCAGGGTCGCAGGCATCTTGGTTACAAGCTCACCTACGCAGATGACAGCTTGAGAGGAAGGGTTGCTTGCTACATTCCAAAACAACAGCATTAGGGGCAGAGATGGGCTTTGACATGCAATATTTGCTGCTCTCTGCCATTGGGACTGAATTATTTCTCTTTTTTCACAATTCCATGATAAGCCAAAGATGCCAGCACAGTTGAGGGAGCTCGCCTGCATGAGCTGCAGCAGTATTCAAGCAAAGGGCTAGAGCTTTGCTCACTAAATAGCTTCTGACCTGCTCCCAGCAAATGAGACCTGTCTTGTTTGAGCTCTTACAAAGCTAACGAGCTCTTTTCCCTCAGGTAAAGCAAAGCAAAGGCAGGAAGAAAGTGGTAAAAGCACTGTTGAATTAGATAATTTACCTTTGGCAGCAGGCAGTGTCTGAGAATGGTGGATACCCTCTCTCAGCAAAGGAAAACCAAGAAAATTTCATTTGCAATGAAAGAATTTCTTATCAGCTCCTTGAAGCCACTGAACACAGCTTTCTGCCCAGCTTTATCCTTGCTAAACACAAAAGAAATCCTCAGGGAAACCTCTGGAAGCCACGTCAGCCACGGGCAGAAGCTGACAACGCAGCGACTGCTCAGAGTAATGACCACGAGAAGTATAGCAAAGCTTTTGAAAGTGGAGAGTAGAGCAGAAAGAGCAGCCGACTACTAAACAAACAAACAAGAACCAACCAAATCCCTGAAAAAATAAAATGAAAAAAACAAAACAAAACAAGTCCTGCTCACCTCCAAAACAAAACAAGTCCTGCTCACCTCCATGGCTAACTCCCACCATCCTGTCTAGGTGCACCAGTTTGGTGCTCTGGGAAATGGACTCTTCCTCAGGCTTTGAGGACCTGGGTGCTAAAAGCTAAGTGAGTACTAATTATCACCAGTAAAAGGCTTTCTCATCAGTCAGTTTAATGGATTCCAAGTAGAAGTGGCAAGCAGCATTTCCTTTGCCGCATGAAGACACAAGGGAAAATTTATTGTTGCTTCCTATTTCTCTGTAAGTAGAGCCAAAGGGACTCGGAGGGAACCAGCACCCTGCTGTGCCACAAGACAAACACAGAACCAAGGGAGACTTCACCCAGGCAATGTTACGTACATGCATAAGCTCAGGACCCAAGAAGCCAAATAGCTCCTGAACAGTGCAGGCAAAAAGAGGGACAGAGACACTAGTTTATGCCATTCTTACGTACTTTATTCCTTACCTTGTTAGGTCTGCTTTTAAGTTGTATAATTATGTAGAAATGTCCCACCTTTCCCCTTTGGCTTTGGCTAGCTTGTACTGCAAGCCCCAGAGCAGAGCAGAGCCAAGACTCAGAGACCACCAAGTCTACTCTGGGGTGCCTTTTGCAGAATAACTTGGATAGTTCCCAGAAGCTGAAAGCGAGTGTACGAGGCAGATCTTATTGCCAGTGCAAGACCAAAAGCTGCGCTGGAAGTTCAGGATCCTGAGGGAGAGAAGTTGAGACAATGTCATACAATGCATTAGCTGATAAATGGGAGACAATAATTTGCAGGACAGCCCTTGCAGGGCAGATTAACCCAACCTTTGTCATGTTTAGAGCTGTTTTGAGACAATATGCATTTTTTCTATCTGCATTCACACCATCCTTGGACTGAAGAACTTGAATTCACTGAGTGGCCAGCGTGGCTTCTGGAGAAGTACACGAGCGGGATGTTAAAGCTGGATACAGCTGCAAAGGGGGCAGCTGCAGAGCTTCCTGTGTCATCTTGTGACACCACCCATGTGCTGGATGGTGTTAATGGAGAGGAATGGCAAAGGCCCACTTAACCCCCACCAGTAAATCTGCTCCTGTATTGTTGCCAAGTCAAGGTCTCACACCACATGTTCGCTGCAGCATTTCTGTCTTGTGCAGAAAGGCCCTCGGTGCGTCACAGCCCAGACTGGCCTGCTCTCCTCCCATTTCTCTGCGGCATCCACAGAAAGAAGGGGAAGAGGTGCTTGCCTTGCAGTGCAGAGGCCGTCCCCAGGCTTGACAGAGAATCATAGAATCATAGAATCATAGAATCATAGAATGCTTTGGGTTGGAAGGGACCTTTAGAGGTCATCTAGTCCAACCCCCCTGCAGTGAGCAGGGACATCATCAACTAGATCAGGTTGCTCAGAGCCCCGTCCAACCTGACCTTGAATGTTTCCAGGGATGGGGCCTCCACTGCCTCTCTGCGTAACATGTTCTAGTGCTTCACCACCCTCATTGTAAAAAATTTCTTCCTTATATCTAGGCTAAATCTCCCCTCCTTTAGTTTAAAACCATTAGTCCTTGTCCTGTCACAACAGGCCTTGCTAAAAAGACTGTCCCCATCTTTCCTATAGGCCCCCTTGAAGTACTGAAAGGCTGCAATAAGGTCTCCCTGCAGCCTTCTCTTCTCCAGGCTGAACAACCCCAACTCTCTCAGCCTGTCCTTGTAGGAGAGGCACTCCAGCCCTCGGGTCATTTTTGTGTCCCTGTTCTGGACCCACTCCAACAGCTCCATGTCCTTCTTGTGCTGAGGGCTCCAGAGCTGGACGCAGTACTCCAGGTGGGGTCTCACCAGAGCCGAGTAGAGGGACAGAATCACCTCCCTCGACCTGCTGGCCACGCTTCTTTTGATGCAGCCCAGGATACGGTTGGCCTTCTGGGCTGCAAGTGCACACTGCTGGCTCATGTCCAGCTTTTCATCCATCAGTACCCCCAAGTCCTTCTCCGCAGGGCTGCTCTCAATCCCCTCATCTCCCAGCCTGTATTGATATCGGGGGTTGCTCCGACCCAGGTGTAGGACCTTGCACTTGGAGAGACGTGAAAACCCCCAGCACTGCAGAATCAGGCCAAGGGATTTCCTTCCAGAGGCCTCTCCAGGCACTTTCCCACCCACCATCAGCAGAGGCATGGCTGAGCATGCAGACACCCACCAGCACAGCAAGCCAACACCACACGCTAAGCACATTTGACATGGTAACTTAAAAAAAACCCCAACATTTAAGCAAGCAATACTAGGAACTTTAATGAGCCTCAGAGCAGCACTCAGTAGCATTTTGTCTGTGACAGACAAAAAGGGGGAGGTATTGGTCTGCAAGGCTTGGCAATCAGAAAATAAGTTTGCAAAGAGTGAATAAACACTGGCTGTGGGAGAAGTAAAATGTGGTGCTCACCAAAAGGCTGTAGAAAGTGACAGCCCTAATGGAACAACTGATGCACCTGAAAATCACTGCATGAGAGTATAATTTCAAGGCAAACAATTAATTTTGAGCAGCACCTGATGCACAAAAGACACTGACAGCACTTGAAGCAAAATCACGGGCTGAACATACTTTAAAAAAAAAAAAAAACAGTCCGGTCAAAGTTAAGAGCACTTATAAATAACGACAGTAGCAAAAGAACAATATCAAACAGGATTCCGATCGTGCAGAGAGCTGCAGCAGTCATTTGAACAGCTGAAAGGCAAAGAGGGCCAAAGACTGATGCTCAGTGACAGGGACTCGCTGGGGAAGCAAGGAGATGTGTTATCTTTGGGGATTTAAGCAACCTGCAGTCTATGCTGCGCTGGTTTCGTGTGTGACCTTGAAAAAGTCATCCAGCGTGTTTCAGTGCCCTGATGTAAAATAGTCTATGAGAGTGTCTGTGAAGGTTGGTAGAGCACTTTTGATGCTCGGGTAGAAAGAGGCGCTTGCTTGTCGGGATTCAGAATTGGTTGGCGTCTGAGAGCATTTATGACCACCCGTATTTATGACTGCCCACCTGTAAGGAGAGCTGGAGCTTTCAGCAGCTTGGCCGGCAGTGGCACAGCTAAAGCAGCTCTTGTTGCTATCCCACCTTAGAAGCTGCTAGAATCCAATTTTTAATGAATACAGCTGTAACCCTCATACCCAAACCCGCAACTGGGCAGCTGCGGTGGTTGCCAACATGCACAGGCAAGCAAGAAGTTTATCCCAGAGTCCTATCTTTCTCCATGCTCCCTGTCTCTAAGGGTCTGACCCCTTGTCTGAAAAACCTCTGTGGCTCTCTCCAGAGCTTGCTTGTTTGAACCCCAAAACCCCTTTGTTGCTTTTCTTTTAATTCTTCATGGCTTATTGGAGGTGTGGGCTGCCTGTGTGCAGATCACCATAGGGTACCCACAGAGCTCCTGGCAGACTCTTTTCAACCACCATCAGAAGCCACCATCCTGCATCATAGGCATGGGCAATCCCACCTCCACTCCACTCCTTGCCACCAAGTGCAGATCCTCCCAGGGAAGAGTTAAATGGGTCCTTTTGATTTCCTGAGACAGCCCATAAATGCGGCACAGACCAGTCCCCAAGGAGCCCTAACACTTCTAGGGAGGACCAAATGTGAGTTGAAGGTTTGAGCCTGACCCTCCTTCCTTTACCATGCTGCCTCTGCACGGCTATTGCTCACCACGTTAAAGAGATGCCTGCTCTTGGTGTTACCCCATTTCGTAATTGATCGGGATCGCAGCTGCAGATATTCCTGGTTTTAGTTAATCCTTTTTGTTTATAGCCAGTGAAAGGTATGATGCTGTTGGAATAAAATGCACTGGATTTCCTCCCGCGCGCGACGCTCTCGCAGTGGTGGCATTCCTTGCCAGAGGAAGCAGCCCGGCAAACCTTGCGGCAGGGCATTACGGTAATCTAATCAGAAGGAGATAAGAGGCTGGATGAGCTTTGCAGTGTCTGATATGGATAAAGACCAGACCAAAACTTGTCAGCATTCATAAGAGAATAAACCGAAGCGTTTAGATAGCAACAAAAAAGATCATCCGAATGATGAGAACGACTGAAACAAGATATAATTGGCGACTCACATTTTAAAAGCAAACCCAAACTCATTTCATCCATGTCTCTGTACTTACCCGTTTCTTTTGGCAACAGGAAAAAGGCTTTAGTTCAATTAGCTGACTTAATTGCACACAACTCCGAGCTGAGAGAACACTTCTTGGGGTCTAATTTATTCCACAAATATAACATATTTTTCTGCTCACAGAATACCCACGAACACATTGCAGTTTCCTTACATATTTTTCTTTGAATTTTTTTGGCATATTTTCATGAATTGTTTGCGAGTTCACTGTTTGCAGTATTTAATGCCTGGAATCCAAGCGGTCGGTTAGTGGCAGTCGGTCACGTACATCACATGCTATTATTTCTGCTGGTCTCTGGCTGAGACTGTCCTTCATGGGGTCCAATTCAACATTCTTTGATGTCAATGAGAGTCTCTCTCTTCGACTTCAGTGCACTTGGGTCCAGCCCTTTGTTAGGGAAGGAACTGGAAGAAGCCACTGGGCTTTGACTCTCTCAGGCTGGGCTCAGATTTATTTGGGAACTCAGCAAACATTCATTCTTCCCACACAGGCCTTTCTCAGCTCCACTCCTAAGAAAAACCGAAGTTTTCAAACATCTGTTGGAGCCAACATTTTATTTCCTTGCTACTTGTTTAGTTATTCAGACCAGTGAAAAATGGGCATAAAATGGTGCCCTGCTTAACTTCACATTCCGCACCAGTGCATTCAGCAAATATCAGAGGAGTGAAGGATGAAGCTCATCACTTCGACGCAGGGCTTGTCTTCAATTTAATTTCAGCACTGTAAAATGAAAAGTCCTGCCTGCACCTCACCCCATGGAAGTCCACAATCTAGAAATTCAGCCCCCTTCTTTCTCCCCAGTAGGCACACCCCCCCTCTAAATGCCCACATTTCTTCCTGTCTTGACAGCACCAGGTGATGAGCTGCTGCAGGAGGACTGTGGGGAGAAGCTGGCAAGCCTGCATAAATTGAGGTGCCTATTTTGATCTCTAGCACTCATGGTGCCATGAGGCAGCAGAAGAGCAAGAAGGACTGACACAGAGATTTTTCTTTTCCTACTCCTCTTGGGCCGTACTGTGCTGGCAGCTCATTTAACTTTAAGACTGTCTGCATGTAAAAATACAAATTGTCTTCCCTTCAAAATCTGGTTTAAAAATAGCACTATTTGAGGAGTACATAAATAAGTAATCATTTGGAACACAATATTAGAGCTCCCTTCTTTAATTAAATGGTTGCTTGATGCATTTCAAAGCTCTGTTCTGACTCAGTCTTCCTGCATCTCTGTACTTTTCCTGTTACGAACAAACCTCGGCTAACTGCACCATGAATTTTAAAGCAAACTAGATGATGCAGAGTAATAGGACTATTAATATCCTAATTGCTGCGCTGTGCTAGGGACTAGCCCATTCTCACACAGACACAGGAAGAAATAACATCTCAGACATGCTGCTAAGCAGGAATGGCTTCAATGGCCATCACTGCCTCCATTTGACACCTGGTTTACAGGAGAACACAGAGAAAATATCCTAATGTGAGGGTACATATTTTTCCTCTCAACCCACATAGCATTTGCTAGACACAGCCAGGAATGTAATCCTGACTGTTCAGACCAGCCCCTCTTCTGGTCCTGAATGCTGCTGGAGGGTGAGTAGAAAGGCCATGTGTTTCCCTTTGTTGAAGTGCATTCTTCGTGTAATCCCTGGATTGGGTCAGGCTTTTTTTTTAGTATCACAGAGGTGGGGAATGGAAAAGACGTATGACATGAGGCCAGCAGTTCACCCCGTCCCCGAGCAGGATTATTGACTCTGTTTCATTTATTGATGCTGTTTCATCCACTAGGGCTCTGTCTTGTCCAGTTTTAAAATTCTGAAGTCACACAGCTTTTGCTCTTCTCCTCGGGTGCTATTAGAAAGTATAAATTCCACTCTTAATAAAAGCTCCCTGATTTCAATGCCTATAGCTTCCCTTCCTTAATTTCACCCAACTGTCCACTTAAAGCATATCAAATGCTTTCCTTGGAGTTTTAGGGGACCATTGGTGACCCTTTAGCTCCTCTGTACATATTCAGCAGTTATTTTTTGCTTGCAGGTCCTTGTCCCACTGGGAGTCAGATTTCCCCAGCACATCACTCTTCACTTCTCTTGCAGGCTTGTGAGCAGCTGCCAAACAACCAGAAGCAGAGCACTTCTTTTTTTTTTCCTGAATGGCATGAGCTCCTAGCTAGAAGAGTGCAAGGAAAATCACAGCCTTTGCCTTTGGGTGGTTTGCTTATACACTTGCTTTTTGGGAGGGAGAAAGGGAGAGTAATTTATGTCCAAAGACGGCCATTTTTCCTCTGACATGCATGGACCTAAACTTCCTTGGAGTCTTTCCCCAAAAGGCACCTTAAACTGGATGTGACATGGTCTTGGGTCCACACAATGGTAGTAAAGGCAAATTTGGTGTCTAGAGAAGCCCTGGGAGGACATAGATATATACATGGTGGAGCTGGAGAAGAGGTATGCTTCATGGGAGCTCGATCAGTGCAGTGTCTAACTTGCTATGGTCTCGTATACGGAGTGGTACAACCTCCTAAGCCCTTTGGTGGTTCTTGCCCTTCATTGCTCCAGTTTCATTGAGGAGATCGTTTCTCCTTCTCCCCCACCTGAGGCCAATGCCCACCAACCAGACAGATGCTGCTACAGTTCTAAACCAAGAGCCACCACTTCAGCTTCAAAGGGATGGCCTGGTCCTCACCCTGCACATTCCCCCAGAGGCTGGTAATGCAGCATTTGATCAAAGCTTGCACAGGACCGGCCCTATTCAGGGTGTGTTGCACAAGTAATCCCACCACAGTCCCACGAGAGGCTTTGGGGTTCAGCAGTTGGTTTGTCTTGGGAGCTCCTGAAAGGCCAAGTTAGTGACGTCTGTGTCAGATACCCCACAGAGATGAGCTGCTTTTAAATCCCATGTTTAAATCCACTCTGAATTTACAGATGACTGTTTTGAGTTGCCAGGCATCTTCTTTTTGTCCTCTAAAATACGACCTCTGCATTAGGATGATGCTCACACATCATACAAGTGTGCCGCTCCCTTTCACAGGTTTTTCTTTTGAATTCCTTCTAAATATGCAGCGATATTCAACAGAAGAACTGATGTTCAGAGTAAATATAGGTGCACATTTCTAAGTATACCTCATAAAGCTATCTTGAGTTCTTCGTAATCTCACCCAATTTGCTTGGCTGCTTTTGCTGTTATAAACATGAATCTGCCTGATGCCAGGTTCAGGTGATGAACAAGCTGTCCTGGTTTCAGCTGGGATAGAGTTAATTTTCTTCCTAGTAGCTGGTACAGTGCTGTGTTTTGGGTTTAGTATGAGAAGAATGTTGATAACACACTGATGTTTTAGTTGTTGCTAACTGGTGTTTATACTAGTCAAGGACTTTTCAGCTTCCCATGCTCTGCCAGGTGCACAAGAAGCTGGGAGGGGGCACAGGCAGGACAGCTGACCCAAACTGACCAAAGGGCTATTCCATACCATATGATGTCATGCTCAGTATATAAACTGGGAGGAGTTGGCCGGGGGGCAGCGATTGCTGCTCAGGGCCTGGCTGGGCATCGGTCAGTGGGTGGTAAGCGGTTGCATTGTGCATCACTTGTTTTGTATGTTCTTTTATCGTTATTATTATTATTATTATTATTTTTCTCTCCCTCTGCTGTCCTATTAAACTGCCTTTATCTCAACCCATGTATTCTAATTTTTTTTCCCTGATTCTCTCCTCTACCCCACCAGCAGGGAGGGAGGGTGAGCAAGGGGCTGTGTGGTGCTTAGTTGCCGACTGGGGTTAAACCATGACACAAGCATTGGGTGCAAAGCTGCTGTGGGAGGGGGATCATGCAGAGCTGCTTTTATATTTTCTCCAGCTCTTCTGGGCTTGGGAGGGGAGGAGGGACTGACCAGGCAGGAGCGATGCAGCTTCAAAACACACCACGGGGCTGTGGCAGGGCTGGGAAGGAGCTCAGGCACAGAAGAGAATCAGCTCAGGAAAGGCAATTTTCAGAGGAAAAATTAGGTGGATTCATCTGAAAGCAATTTTTTCAATTAAAAAGAGGAGGTAGAGAGACCTCCTCACTCATTTTGCTCCTTATTTTTAAGCACGTGGAGTGGACTAACTTCACAGGAACGTTTTCAACATCCAGAAGCGGTTCTTCTCAATTACACAGGATCTTCTGTTGAGTTGCTTGAGGCTTGTGTGGTAACAGCATTATTCAAAATAACAGTGGTCTGTCTTTTATCAATTAGGAGTACAATGGCAGAATCATCTTTCACTAATCCCTAATCCTCCCCACAACTGCTTGAGAACCCCATTCACAGAATCTTTGTTTTATTTACATGTTTGTTGGGATGGCAGCTGCGGGATTGGATGAAATATCTTTCAGATTCTGGGACATTTTGAGCCTCATAAAGGGAGTAAATGAAAGACTTCAAAAAGAAATGTTTAGGGAACAGGGCAAGAAAAGTTCTGCTTAAAGTTTGATGTTATAATTGCAGTAATTATGAGATATAAATGAGGTATCAGACATCCTCCACATGTGCATGACTATAAGGAGTTCATGGGATTTATTCCCCTTCACAACAGATGAAAATGTGGCCAGATGATCGTTAAACTTATATCTGAAGCTGGCGACGGGCGTTTTGTCATTGCTGCCTTTGGTTTTCAAACTTGGTGCAGGGACTTCATCTGACTGTCCTACAGAAAGCAGGATCATGCAAGCATTGAAACCTACGGACACTTCTTAATAAGACAGATGGGGTTTAGATATGAAGCTTGGAGCCACTTGCCAGCTTTCCGTTTCTATCCTGTTGCAGGTCGCAGTCTCCTGCTGTGCAATCTAACGCCAAAGTGGTATTTGGTATTCTGGCTGGGTGCCATCCCCAGGGTTGATGATCATCATTGTGTACAGACCAAGTAACGAGGAGCAAAGGCATCTCCAGAGTGCATTTTGGAACAGTCTTCTTCCTTTCTTGGTCATAACCAGTTCTGCAGGTTGGCTGGTTTGGAAAGAAAGTCATCAAAGACGGCGGTTCTGGCATTGCCCCTTAGCAGCTCTTTCAGCGCTTGCTCAGAGAGGCTCTCTTCAGCTATTCTTTTCCACCCCGACTGTTTTTCCAGACAGATCCCTACTGAGCCGATGTAGTCACACAGTAAACACTGCTAGAAGCAGGCCAACATATGGTATCACTTAGGTACAGAACAGGCCCAGCACCATCATAATGGTATTTGGTATCTCTGGTTCCACTTCTAATCCCAATCAGTCAGTTCATTTGTGCACAAAGTGGGGAGGAAAAAAAGGTGTTAAAGAAAATTTTATAACCCACGGAAAGTTTTCATTTGATACCATGCTTCATGCCTTCCAGAGGAAGAGGCCTAAGGTCAGGAGGAGAACAATGCCCAGCAAGCAGTTGGCTCTGTAGTCATCTGATAGCTCTGCTACAGCCTAGGTCAGTGAGATGTTAAATAAAAATAGCTTTAAAGTCTTTAAAATTAGACCAGTATACAACCTTACCCAGCTTTGCTGAACTAATACAAGAAGTGCAACCACTGCAGATACGAACAAATCCAGCAAACATGAGCCACTGGGACCTAATGGAAAACCACGAGTCCCACTGCGACTGCTTCTCAGTGTTCAAGCACCAGCTGAAGGTAGGACTGCAGGCAATGCAGCAGGAATCAGATGTGTAAAGGGAAGGAAATTCTGGTGTTCGGCAAGAGTGAACTAGTTGGGACTTTGTCAAGCCATCTCCTCTGGGTTCGCCTGGAGGAGTGGAGCAGTGTAAAGTTACTGAAGACCGCACAGGGAATCCAGATGTTTGGCAAAGGAAATTGATGGGAGCCTCCCAGAAAGTGATGGGAGGATTCTGTCATGAGGAGCACCTGGGTTTGTAGCAGCACAAACCAGGTCAGAAGCGGTGGGTTGCAGACTGCCCACACCAGCATGGGGTGGCAGGGCAAGAGCGATGGCTGTATGACGGGGAGGGTGAGGATGCTATTTTGCCTCATAACTGAGGAGCATTACTGTGTTTGGCAACCCTGTACAAACTAGCTCTCTGCCTGCCACGTTGCTTTTAGACAGCATGCGGCACCTGAAGACTCAAGCTATCCGTAAATCTTTAGTGGGCTCCTGGCAAAATGTGGCTCTAAGCGATGGGGAGGTTTGAAGAGGCAGATCTGGTCCTCTGGGTCAGATGGAAATGTGAAGTCCTAGCTCTCAGGCTGAAGCTGCTATGCAGAAGGGGACTTGGGGCCCTGGAGGCAGGGGAAGGGGAGCAGTGGGGTTACGGTTGGGTTCGGTTCCATCTGAAGCCTTAATGCACCCACAGACTGTAGCAGCTGGATCCCCTCTCTGCAGTGGGCCGCGACACCAAAGTAAGGCAGGTTGGCCTCATTTATGACAGCAGTAGATACCATCCCTCACCAAAATGAGCATATGGGAATTGCGTAATAACATACAAGATACACCGCACAGAAAGGAGGACGTGCCTAACCCACGTAGGAAAGAATTGGAAGATTCTTCTTGCAATTTAATAGTCCAGATAGGTACCTGTGGACAGAAAATCCTTTGGAAAATCTTTTTTCAGAAAAGCAGTTTCCTTCAACAGGAAATGTAAAGGTACTCAAGGAGCTCAGAGTCTCTCAACCTCAGCAACGTGGTGTTCACATGTGCCCCAGCACACACTCACAGAGGTATGACACACTAGATTTTCAGTTGTGGGTAACTAAAGATATAGAAGTGCATCTATATTTGGAGCCATAAATGAGGCACCTTGCAAATACTGAGCAGTACAGACTCCTCTTCCCAGCAAATTAAGACACTTGTCTGCTTTAGGAGCATCAGCTTCCGACACCCACAGTTAAACTGTGAAGTTTCTAAGGTTTGTTAGACATCCTTATACAAGGAGGCCAGCACAGCAGAACTCAGCAGGCCACCTCCTCTATAACAAGATCATCACTAAAAAGAATGTGTTATCCCGCATTTTTCCAAATCAATTATCATCTTGCTCTTTTTCAGGTCCCTAGCTTGAAGCAACTTGAAATAATTGCAGTCTTCCAAAGATAGGTGTTCAACGCCCTCTGAAAAAAAATAGGCTCTTTTTAAAAACACCTTATATTGGACAACTAAAAATGGAAGCACCAAAAATGGAGGCATTTTGAAAATTTTGGCTGTCAGAAGGGAACAATCTGGTTCATTTTCTCACTGGAGTGCCCTTGCATTGACTCAGTCCTCAAGCAATGAGAGGTGCTGGGACTGGTGAGCGATTGCCTAAACACAAATAAGAGAGACATGGTGATATCAAATAAGATACTAATATTGTAGGTTGACCTGTTACTGAGATGTTTGTTGTACAGAATTTTGGGGGTTTTTTAACCTCAGGCCTTAAAGAATAAAATCAGATCTTGAAGGCTTTTAAGAGACCACATGAAGACTAGAAGCTGCAGCCTGTGTCCTCACCACCTGAAGGGCTACTGGGGACTCTGGTGGAGGCCCAGTTCAGGCAGGAAAACAGCTGCTGTGGACCTGTTGGGGGAAAAACAAGTAGACTCCAGCAGATCATGGAGGTGCCTGAGGTTAGTCCTGCTTGAGCCATCTTCAGAAGGATGCATCAGACAGCATGGACTGGTTTTGCAGACCTTTTTTTCTCTAAAAGCTTTGTTCCTGCAGTAATAAAAAAAGTGCTGAGGTTGTCACTTCATTTATTAGTACACAGATGCACAAAAGGAAGGAAGGGCAGGTAGCAAAGCCACTTGGACGTTTGCCGTAAGCCTGGGTGAGCACTGTGGTACTGAAGTCCCCCCATGATACCCCCTAGAGGCAATGAAGGCAGAAGGCTTCATACCCAAGTGCAGGTACCAGAGGCTGCAGAAGGGAGACATAGCCCTGGGCTGCAAAAAAATGAAAACCAGACTTGTTTTTAACAAGCGATGCTATTTCTGTATTGCACAAGAGCGGCACAAGTCACGTTGAGCCTTCTACGATTGGTATGCGTGTGTTTAGACTAGTGTTTCAGGAGAGGGCAAGAGAGAGTCCCAGACTGTGGGAGCCCTTCTACTTATAGCTATAAATTAATTCTAATTAGCCCTGGAAATGGGCCTCTCTGGCTCTTTGTTCTCTGAAATTGTGCTTTTCAGATGCAGGCTTCTCAATTAGCAGCTAATTATGATGGTCTTGCCTCCTTGCGGCTAGCGGGGGTATAAAAAACCACAGCCCCTGACAGCTGTTGGAGATTTGCCTTCAGCCTGAGCAGCAGAATTATTGATATCGATTTCAAGGGTCTTTGGCTCTTGCCTGTAAATCCCTCACAGACCTGAAACAACGTTATTTGTGACACTACTGAGAATTATTTGATGCTGTCAGCTCTGGAAAATACATCACATTTCCAATCCTCACCAAGCGTAGTGAAAGCAAAAAATAGACAAGCTGTACGTCCAATAGTCTCTCCCTCCTCTCCTCTCCTGGAGCAGCGAATGAGGAATCCAGATGCAAACGCCAGCACATTTTGAGGAATAGCTAGGTGTTCCCAGGCTGTATTTTGCTATCACCAACCTTCCTCTACCACTGTCAATGGTGTTAGTAGACCTAAGTACCCTTAACCAGATCTAGTATCCCTTATGCCAATGACCCCAATTAGCCATTTCCCCATAGGCCAGCTCCAGTTTTGTAGACCATTGTAAGCCCAGCAAAGACCCTTTTTACGCCTGTGATAGGTAGGTTTGGCTCTGGAGTCATGGGCAGGGCAGAAGGGATGGGGAGGAGATGCAGTTCATAAGAATATCAGGCTTGCACTACCGGGGTGAGACCCATGGCCCACCTTATCCCCCATACTACCTCTGTTGGTGGTGGTGGGACATGCTGCATAGGGAGTTTAGTGAGTACAACCCTGATTATTCCCTTTAGTATCTCTTTACGGACCTGTTGTCCATGAATTTATCTAACCACTTCTTGAACTAACTGGCAGTACCTGTACCCATAGCCTTCTGCAGGAATAAATCCCAGAAGTTTGCTACTCATTGTATAAGAAATAGGCTTTCTTTCATCTGTTTTAAGATGAATTTCTAGTTCAGTCATCATTTTTCCAGCATCGCCCCTCACTTTCAAGCTGCATACAGTTCCTTCTGCATGCAGGAGGAGAAAATGATTTGTTTGTTCTTTAACCTATCTGTCTGTACTAGCGTCTGTCTGTACAAAATGTATCTGCTGAAGGACGTGACGGACTCGTACTAGCATCACCATTTTCAGCTACTTGTAGATGTACAGTTGTTCTCAGATAACTGGAAATCAGTCTGCTTGGCAGTTCTCACGTTCTTCTTGTATGACGGTTTCACTTCGATCTCCATGGAGCAGTTATTGTCTGATATTTCCTTGGTAATAGTGGAGGGGGATTAGCAGTGCTGGAAGGACTCTGTGAGAGTACTGTTTTAAGATAAAATTTCTTTGCAGTAAAACTAGAGATAAGACAAACCCCAGCTCAAATCAGCCACAGACTTTCTGCCGCTGCAGATCCACATCTGGATATGAACTTCATGCAGATGCTGATTATTTCCATGCTGCAGCAGACAGACTCCCCAGACCTGGACTAAATTTCAGCTCCAACTAAGTCACAGATCCTCAGTCTAGAGCACGTACCTGAGAAAGCAAGGAAGCCTAACACTGAATAGGTACATAACAGCACCTCCTTCCACATATGTAAAACACAGCTATGAAAACTTGTTTTCATGTTGCAGGCACCTGAGAAATGCGGTGTATACATTACTACTGTAGCATTATAGCTGCCAGTGTGTTGTAGTTTCTCTCCCAATGCAAAAATCTACGTCCTGAAGGGAAAACAATCATCTATAGGCTAAATTAGATTACAAAACATTTATGCTATCAAATAATCTCTATGAAAATTTCTAGCATTTCCCTTTCCTACAGAAAATTGAAAGGATCACAGCAGCAAATGAACATCGTTTGGCTGGTTTAGGCTGAACTGTGTGTAACTTGTCATCAGCTGTGTGTTTTGGATCAGATGGAGTGGTTGAAGATAAGAAAGTACAGGGAAAGGTTGTCCAGCAGGACTGGAGTTTGCACCACTGCAGGGCTTCAAAAACAGGTTAGACAAGCATCAGTCAGAAAGGGCGGTGATGTATTTGATCCCGCCCTGAGCACAGAAAGGAACCCGATAACTTCCTGAGGTCCTCTCCAGGCTGATTTATGTGATCCTATAAACCAGCAACAAACTAATAAAGTAGAATTCTCTGCTTCCATTTCACATAGCACTTCTCAAGTATGTCTGCTAAGCAAATTTGCCAAGTCTGCTGCCTCCCTAAATGGCATGCTATAAGCAAAGGAATAAGTTGCTTTAAAAGGGGCAACATACAGCATCCGGACAGAAATACTGCTGCAAACAAAAAACTGCCCTAAGATTGTGACATCCAAATGTTCATCCTTAGCAACATCATTCAGACTGGTGATAACAGTGGAAAAACAACAACAAAGGGGGAAAAAAGAGGAAGTAATGAGAGAAGGAAGGAGAGAAGGAAGGAGAGAAGGAAGGAGAGAAGGAAGGAGAGAAGGAAGGAAGGAGGGAAGGAAGGAGGGAAGGAAGGAGGGAAGGAAGGAGGGACATGAGAAGAAACCTGGAGCACTGTATACCCCACACTTGCCAGCACCAGGAAGGCTCCACTCCAACTCATCACAGTAAAAGGAAGAAGGTGGTTCATCAAAAGGAGAAACTACAACAGCCATTACTGATGGCTAAGAGCAGCAACTGGAGGGGAGCATGAGGATATGAGTCAAAAAGAATAATTTACTGGTAAACACTAAAAAAACAGGAAAGACTTAAAGCAAGTGTGTGTGCAGTTGTGAGAGAAATGCGTGCAATGCTCTGTAGCATTCTTAATGCTACATTTTTTAAATTACCATATTACAAGCCTTCCCAAACAAAAAACACTGAGATATTTTATAAAACTCAGTGTTACTACATTTCCGATACACTCGTATGGAGCCACTTTCCTATTGACGTAAGCCTGTGAATTAACATACTTTATATATTTAGGTCTGTTTTCTGCTCCTCTTCCCTTGTCAAATTCCTGTTATTATTCCCAGATATAACAGTGCCAGCATTACCATTGAGCACTAAGGACAAGTTTCCATCCCTTAGAAGTCACCCTCCGTCAGCTGAGCTGTAATCACTGATCTTGCGCAAGCTTTCAGCCTGCCTCGCCTGCGAAGTAAAATACAAATATTTAAGTGAGCCCATTTCATCTGGCAATTGAGGCAGGCTAAGAGCACACACATGGTTAATTAGTACGGTTCAGCCAACAGGCAATAACTCATTAAGCTGCAGTAACTCAACTATGTTTGATCATGTGCTTTATGCCCCAAGGCACTTCATAAGTAAAGCAGTAAAGTCAACTTATCTACCATCTCAATTTCTCTCTCCCTCTCTCTTTTTTCCTAACCACAGAAAATCAGGGTTGAACCACAGAGGATAATTTCTGGACACAGAATAGCTCACCACCTTCCTCTTTTTGGCAGACTAACTGCGCTTGAAGATTGTTGTTGTGTCTCCTTTCAGCCTTGCCTTCCCCAGGCTAAATACAAATGCTTTCTCTCTCCTCAAGGCACTGTTTTGTAGGCTTTCTGCAGCCTTGCTCTCCTCCGGACTGTGGCCACGTCTTTCCTGAGGTGTAATGCCAGAAACCGGTCCCAGTCATCCAGCTGAAGGGCTTATCCCTCCATGCCTAACATGCGACATCCCCATCTGTCCAAGCCAGCCCAATGTTTGTTCCTTCCGCAGCTGAGTCATTGCTCCATCATAACCTCCAGCTCCCTCATGGCAGAGCTGCTACCTGGCTGCTCTCTCCCACCGTGTGCCTGTGGAGCTGATTATTTCAATGTAGGTGCAGATTTGCACTTGTCTTCACTAAATTGCAACCTGTTTATTTCCAGACCATTCTTCTAATTACTGAGATCTTCTGAGCGCTAATCCTCTCCTCCCTAGTGTCTCATTGCTCTTAGCTGAAACTCTAGCAAAGCGGCTCTCTACCCCTTTATCCAAATTATTAATGAAAATACTGAATAGTCCTGAACCCAGGCCATATCCCTAGGGATCCAGCTTAATAAATCTTTCCAGTTTGACAGTGTTCACCTGGTAACTGCTCTCTGAGTACTCTCAGTAATTTCATCTAAACCTTTTCCCCTTGATTTTCTTATAAGAACACTGCTCCTCTAAAGGTGAGATATTGTAGCTACCGCTTCTCCCTATTATATTGGCAGCAAGAAACCCTATATTTTTAATAGTTGATGCTAAGATAATGTGTAGAAGGGAAACTAACATCCACGTGTCAGACCTGACTTCAGCTGGCTTCTGTCTGTGGAGGATTAAGATGTGACCAAATGTCGCAGCCTGCCTATTGCAAACCATTTCAGCATTCACCAAAAGCATCTGCTGGTGGTCCCCACTGCAAATAAGATGATGGGCAAAGCGGATCTGGGAATAATTTAGCATAACAGTTCCTAAATCATGGGCTTCCCAACTTCCATGGGATTTGGATCAGGCCCATATGTCCAAATCCACTTTCCAACTCCAAATATAAGGGATGGGTTTCCACTGGCAGTCTCCACTTCTGCATAGGTAAAAATTGCTGAGCTTCAAACTCAACATCAGAGTGGACTCTTTGGTTTTAAACAGGGGAAATTTCATTCCCTTGTGCTCTAGTAATGTTGTGATTTGCATAATCAAATATAGGAAGACGGTGGGTAACAAATCCAGATATACAGAGAACTTCTTGTGCTTTTCACGTCATCCTGGAGAACAGGAGCATGCAAGAAGGTAAAATAAAATATAACCCTAAGCACCTGTTATATTGCACAGCATGGTAGTAAAATATTGCTCACTTGAGCAAGAGCCTTTGAACTGCTCACTAGAGGAGCCCTTCCCTTTCCATTGGTTTTTATAGGCAGCCTAGGGAGATTACGTGCTTAAGTTAGTCATTTAAATTTAGATACCCAGAACAAACATCACAGATTCCCCTCCTCCCTCCCAGAATAAATACTTCATGATGACATAAGACTCTCTTAAAAAAAGAACCGGTACCGCAAGAAAAAATTGATGAGAAAAGAAGAAGTATTTCACTCCTTCTTCAATGTGGTGGTTGTTTTTTTGTTCTTCTAATGTCAATTGTGCCTAATAACTGAACGGGAACTGATGCAAATTAAGCAAGGGCATTTCTGATCACTGGCCGAGCGCTCGCATTGTGCTAACGAGAAACTGAACTGTAAAATCAAGTCAAAATATTTTTTCCGTGGTTCCCAGTGGACGTCAAAGCAAATGCTCATTTGTACTTCCTCTTGCTCCGCAGGCGGCTTGGCGCCCCTTTCACTGACATCGAGTCCTGCCAGAAAAGCCCATCAGGTCTTTCAGGTTCCCCCTGGCAGGAAAAGTACGACTCTCGTTGCACCAACATTTGGAAGACAGAGAATGTGCTGAGTCTCGATGTCCTTCGAGTCTCCATAAATCACTCATAGAAAAGAGCAGGGATTAGTTGGGCAGCACATTGTATGCCCAAAACCGGAGCTGAAGGAGGACCTCCAGAGTCGCTATAGAGGGATTTCATCACGTGGAAGGGAGGCTGAGCAAACAGCAAGGATGCCCTGTTACAACAACATCCTGTCCCTGCAAAGAGGAGAATGGCTTTTGAGGGAATGACAGAGCTTTGGATCTCAGCTCCCCGAGGCAAGTTCAGGCAAGTTCAGACTCATTGCTTTTGTGCGATGGAAGGTTTGGGTTTATTATTAGATCGAACTCAAAAGAGCCTTGCCAAGTTTGAAAGTTCATGATGTTTCAAGCGAAGAAAGGAAGTGTCTTACCTCTTAGAGAGGCTAGTCGCTCCGTTACGAAACAGGCTAGGAGTTATTTAGCTGTCGTTCCCAACAGATGAATGGAAGATGGCTGAAGAATAGTCTGCTGAAACCCGGAGGCAGATCTGCCCTTCACAGCTCACGAGCGAGGGCACCGCGGCGTTTCTCCTCGGAGTGAAATTCCCGTTTCCCGGGTTTGCTTTTTCTGCTGCGAATGAGATAAACATTGATACAGCGCAGAGCAAACAGAGTCCCCTGTGAGGCTCATCAAGGGATTACTGGCTACTCAAACAGAAGAAGATAGGGTGGGAATTAAATTTGTATAGCCTCAAGTCTTGCCTCCTTGCTTACAGCTCTTTCTCACCCTCCTCAAACTCCGTCTTCATGCCAGCTGGGCGTTTGCCTCTGTCTGAAGGCTGTCCCAGAGCCTTGCTGCTCTCAAGCTGGAGACATCCTCTAGTTTCCAGCCTCAGCTAAGAGCAGACAATTCAGACCTATTTGCTTTTGTGTCGACCATCTCCCCAGCTCAAACAGTTTGTATCCCTCCTTTGGGGTTGCCTGCATTATTTCGATAGACAGCAACCATAGCTCCCCTCAGCCTCAATATTGCTAAGGAAAGCAAGCCAAAGCTTTTCATTCACCTTATATCAGTTAGGTAATTTTTTTTCCCTTAGTCCAGTTTTATATCCTTACCTGTGCTTGGTTTTGGTAAAATTTCTCTCTCTTGAAAGTGAGTAATTGGAGCTGTGTAAGTCAGGGCTTGCCAGCGCCTTCGTTAGGGCTCGGTATATCCTTCCTCCGTACTAGCTTTCACACCTTTGAGGCTGCCTTGCATTTTTCACAGCCACCTCACTTTTGTTCTCCATAGTCACCCATAGCTGAGTCCAGTGCTCAGGTCTCTCCAGGCCAGATGAATTTCAATGGACAAACTTCCCAGAGCATAGCACAAAATTTCCTTTGTGCATCACTTTGCAGTTCTGTGTTACCCCACCTCTCATCTCGCACATATTATCCTGCTCCTCAAACTCAACCAGTTCTTCCCCAAAATTTCCCCGATCCTACTCTGTCGTGACAGCACATTAAAGCAGGGTTCATCAGTATGCTCCCATTTGTCTGTGCCAAAAACAGTCATGTAAGTATTTAAGAAAAGCAAACCCAAGACCCGTCTGTAAGGAATGCCACTGGCGGGTTCCCTCTGGCTTGATGCTCCTCTAAAGTACAAAAGCTGTTTCTCACTGTGAGCCAAACCTTTACCCATCTCATTCTTACACTAATGCCCATCTTCATTAGGTTCCCTCATAATTTTCCAGGCATCTCTGTATCAAAATCACCTGTTAAAATTCAGCTGTATTAGATCCCCTTAATCTCTCGTGCCTAGAAAATCAATTACCCATCAGTTATCTACCCATCTATTGGTAGTCGATCAGACTAGGCTGGCTTGACCTACTCCTGCTAAACCTAGTCTGAATTTCACAGATTTTTTTTTCCCTCTGAACACCCTTTTAATTTTTATTTGTCCTTCAAATTTTGTTCTAGGCCTTTCCTAACAACAAGACCACAGTGGTCAACTGGCTAGTAATAATTTCCCATTTTCTAAATGTGGGTTAGCACCACTGACTGAGTAGGTTTACAGAAAAAGTAGTTACTGTTGGATTAATGATTTCATGCAATCTGATGAATGAGGTCCTGGGATGAAGACGATCTTGTCTATGTTGTAAGGTGCATTGACCACACTGCTTTGGTTTTACCCATGGGGCGGCCCCTTGAATTTTCATGCCCTGATTCCTAACAGCTTCCCTGGTTTTACCCCAAGTATTTAACATCTGCTTATAGAAAACTAAATTATGTTGGTTTTTTTTAGTTTGATGCACTATCTGAACATCTCTTGTTCTTGCCTTTTCCCTTACTACCTCCTTACTCACCTCTTGTCTGCTTTCTGTTTATGCCATGGGAAGGACTTAGTTGCTTGCTGTCCTTGAAGGGTCTAACTCAGCCTGTTTTACAGCAACTTCCTCTTTATATCAACCCATGGAGACCCCTTTGCTTTTCCCAATTTGTTCTTGGTCCCTCTTCCTCCCCAGTGTCCCTCTATCACTTGTCCAAGTAGGTTGGAGCCTTCCCTTGCAAAGTCCATCCAGTTGATCAAAGTGACACCCTGCCTTTGGTGTGTCTTGCTTTAGGAAAAGCAGTGTCAAACCCCGACCAGGGGCAGAGGGGGGTGTCCCAGTGGCCGAGCACACAGCACTTCCCCAGGTGAGGAGGTGCCACCTCCTTCTGAGCAGCTCTGTGACACCCATCCCAGTGCGGGAGCCTCCTGCACCTCCATGCTGCCATGTTCCCCTAGATGTGCTCTTCTGGTTCTCCAGCATCTCTGGCTCATCTTAATCACAGAGCGGCCCCTGAGCAGGCATTAAAACAAAGTGTGAAATGTATCTCCCTGTTCAACACTTCTAGGTCTGGGGTTTGCTTGCTCAACAAGGTGCCTCATTCATTAAAATGGCTCTTTGTCCCCACAGCTCCCAGGTTTGGGTGAAGAAAAGAGGGTAGGTGTGTGTGTCCAAACACAGAGAAGTGAAACTCACTTTTCCTCATTGCTTTGACAGTACTTACTGGTGGTAGCATAACTCTGAAAGACAGAGGTGTCTGGAAATGAAGGTCAAGCTAAAGACGACTGAAGAAGTTCATTCCTCCTGTTGCAAATTGGGATTCTCAGACCATCCAACAGAACATGACTCAAGGCTGTGCCATATGTTTTGGAAAGATTTTTCTCATCTTGTGTGTATGGGAAGCTCAAACTTAAAATGCCTACCTCTAAACAGAGGTTAGATTGAATGAGGCCCCACTCAAATAATGCAAGATTTTACATAGGAAAGGTTGTTCCATTGCCATCAGCCCCCTCTTATCTCAGCTGCCCTCCATTTTTCAGTGGCTGCTCCTTCAAATTGCAAAATATAATTTTTTTTTTCTGAGGACTCCCCTCCATCTTCTGACCTGGATCCGGGGAGTGGTCCTGCTTGGGTACTTTCTGCTCGGAGCATCCTTCCCAGTGGTGCCGTATCTGCAGCACTGTCCCACAGTAGTGTCCCGTTCTGGGGGCCTGGAGGACAATTTGGTCTCTGCTGGTGTCTCCCTTCTGGCGTGCTAACTCTGAATGATGATGTGGCAGCAGCACTGAATTTACATGCCAGACCAAATGAATGGGAAAGAAATATTTTCATTATTTTGAAATGCCAGATTGATTTCACATCCAGCTGGCACTACTTATATATCCTCCTTCCCCCCCGCCATTCCCCTTTTTTAAATACTGCCCTGATTTCACGGGCTGTGATTGTTTCTGCAGCCCCTTCTCAGGCCAGAGCTTTTGAGAGAAAAAAACCCAAACACGGTTTGGGTTTTTTCCTGCACTGACATCATTAGCTGCCCATCACTTTCACAATGACTGTGCTAGTGCTGTCATAAGGCGTATGCTGTCAGTGGGGTTTTCTTCCCACCCCTGCTCTTTAAACATAGCAGAAGTTCCCTTTTCTCTGTAATGAGAAGCTGAAAAAAAACCAGCCAGGACTGGCACCTGGCCAGGCACCAGATACACCCCTACTCGATAAGAAGCAAGCAAACAGGCTCAGATAAAGCTCAAACCCTTGGGAATTGGGCTCTGGCCATCCTTATTTGGTGCATCTGTCTGTCCCGTGTCCAAGACATTGTTGATTTTGTTTTTATTAGGTGATTATCTTGGCCCCAGCTCCTTCCTGTGAAACACAGTGGGACCCACTGCCCACGCCCTGCCAGCCTCCTGCCCATGTCCCCCCACGAATGGGAGAGGCTGAGGGCGATGGAGAAGTGGTGGGGAAGGGGAGCAGGTCACCAGACACCAGCCCAGGGGCTCCCAGGCCCTCGCCTTCCCCCCATGCCGCCATGCTGCCTACACCGTACTTTGGGAGACTTTATCTCATCTTGCCTCGAATACATCTACTGTTTGAATCATAATTACCTTGCTAGGCAAAGTACTCTGTTATCTGATGTCCCTTCTGGTGGGCATTTTTTTTCCAGCAATGTGAACTCAGTTGGCCTTCTCTTAAGCACCAGTCATTTATTCCTCTTTCTGCTTGCGGTACCCAGCATTAGTAGTTGCTTTTTTCTTCCACTGAAGTGTTACCCACCCAGCAGCTGTTTTCTTCCACCCCAGTGTATCAGTGGGGAGAAAAGATTGAGTTTGTAACTAATGTTTTACAGCACCTGCATGCTTTTTATTCAAACAAGAATCTTCGAAATTTAAAAGCTGTACAAAGGGCTGCAAAGGAAAATGGAGTCAAACCTTTCAAATCTGTGAAGGCAGGTGATTTTGGATATGTGGACAACAGCCTTTAAAACAATCTGCTCTTGCATGCTTTCAAAAGGTATTCAATACCCATCCCAAAGTTACGCAAGCTGAAGCTTCAGAAAAAAATGATTAGAGGAAAACAGAATAAGGACGTGAACATGAAGTATCTCTTCCTTCTCAAATGATTTCTGAGGTTTCAAGCTAATGCTTTTAGAGCCCTCAGAAGTGAGCAGAAATGCCCTAAAATTAATAGGAAATTTTATAACTAACCAATGAAGAGATTTCAAAGCCAAAGTAATTTAATTAAATACTCTGAATCCAGTTGGCATCCTCTCATATCACTCTGTATCAGCTGCAATCTTTTAATAGCACAGGCTGCGAGGTACAAAAATAATGCACCACAATGGCATACAGTTCCCTGAAATACAATTATTAAACTTTCATTAGTCGAATTATCCCATAAGAATAATCACTTTTGGCTGAATACAGTCATATTCTTTAGTCTTCTTGCATAAGCCTGATCTAAAATATTTGACACAGTAAAAAAAGAAAAAAAACAAACAGTAGAGTAAGAAAACTCCCAAATACAGTGGTTATGAAAATCAGACTTTCCTTGAGGATGTGAGAAGAGGAAGGGAAATTACCTAGAAAGGGTGTTTGGAAATTCAGCATCCCCCCTCCTTGGCATCAGATTGAGTGGCTTAAGCAACGACAGAAGCAGAACTGTGGCTTGTTTGCCTTCCCGCAGCCACCCCTTTTTTTTGATACAAACCAGTGCTGCTTGAAGGGAACGAGTGCTCCTACGTGCTGGTGTGCTGGAGCCTCTGACGTGAGAACAGAACTGTTTTCATAGTTAAGGCGTGATCTCTACATGTCCCCCAGATTATAACCAGAAGGCTTATGCAGAGGCAAACATACCAAGAGGATGTTGCCTGGCTTGTCAAAACGTGGCGTTTGGCACGGCAGAAACCAGACCTTCCTCTGAAAATGCCAGCCCAGCCACAGGTTTTCCACTGCAGGAGCCAGCTCCCCTTGCACACGCATGGGAAGGGGCAGAGCTCAGTGCACCCTGCCACGAGGCAGGAGTCTGGGGGGTTCAGCTCCAGCCAGCCCCTTCCTCTTTCGTGGCTGCAGTAGATCCCCAGAGACTAGATTCACCCTGGGATTTGGCGGTTTTACTTATTTTTAGATGCCTTACATAGTTTCAGCAGCAGCTGAACGCACCTGTCGTGGCTGGAGTTGCACAGATCCTTTCGTGGTATTGTTGCAGTGATCTTCAGAGAAAAATATATAGGAATAAACACACCATGTCATAGAATAAAATAAAAAAAGGTAAGAGTGCCTAGGCTTGGTGTGGGAAAACATCAGGAATGAAAAGCCAAAACACACCAGGTGTTTGTGAGTGCTGTAAAAGGAGCAACGTGCGCGTCAGATCTGAGGAGCTATTTACTCATCCGGCGTATTTCCTATCACACTTAAGGACCTGAAACACGTTCTTAGATCAGCAATAAGGGAAACTGTGAAAGTAATACCTATGGGAGGACTATTTTTTTTCCAGACCAAGCTGTTGGGGTTAAGAGCCCCTCAGTGCATCACAGCTGTGCTGGAGGCAGCCATGAGATTCCTCCTTGCCCACACACCCAAAAACATGCATGGATCCTCCATTTACAATAATTATTCAGACATCTGGGGTTTTTTCTCTCTTGAGATCTGCCCTCCTTCTTCATGGACAACTGCAGTCCCTTAGAAATACATGACAACTGCATGCAAGGTAGATGAGCAAAGGTCTGAGCCTGAATGCAGAACCATGGCACTGGACACCCAAACCCTGATTAGACCTAACCAAAAGCTTCAGTTGCTGCCTAACCCCCGCAGCCCCTAACATCCCCGTGTTTGAATTCCAAGAAACCTGGCGTCCTCCTCTTGCACACAGTCCTGAGGAGCCCCACAGTGAGCAAATCAAGGGTTAGTTTCGCCTAAGGAGGAGGCGAGTTCAGCTTTGCCACCAGCTTCCAGAGCTGCTCAAGCGTTTCCTACTGAACACTCCTATTCTACCTGCAAAATACTTACAGCACATTTCTGCATGGATAGGAAAGATAATTGCTTTAATTAAATATCAAAGATCCCATTATTTTGCAACACAGAGAAAATTCAAAATATCCGGGACCTAAAGCACGTCTTTGCCCATGGTATTCCTGGCAGAGATTGGGTTGGCTCCATGGACTTCAGGACTTCAGGATTAACTCCAGTAGCTCACATTGCTCAACTTCATTTCCACGAACCCTCCTGGAACAAATCACACACAATTTTGTAAGTGCTTGGGAGAAAACAAGGAGATTAATAACAGCCAGCATGCATCAAACTGATCTAATTGCATCGACTTATGTCAGACAAATCTAAATTTGTTTTCACAACAAGATAGTGGGAGAATCAGTAGATGTCACATATCTTGACTTTTCAAAGCTGGGAAAGTATGGTCTAGATTAAATTATTTGAGGTGGTAAATTGGAAAATTATAGCTGGAGAGTAGTTTTCAATGCCATAGTCTCACCTTACAGTCAGACTGAAAGGACATTCAGGCAGCCATCTGTGTGCTCTGTCCCAAGTCTGAAGCACTCCACGTTTTCAATAACAACCTGGGAATAGAAAAGAAGGGACATTTGCCAGTGACATGAAGCTGGAAGAGGTTGCATGTAAGTTAGTGCATAGATTAAGAATTACAAAAAAAAAAAATTGAAGAAATCCCCTGCAAAACAGTACGACTCAGTTTTGACTAGTCAAATACAAAGTTCTGCATTGCACAGCAAAAAAGGTCACAAAATCACACCAGGGAATTACCAGATCAGGAGGAGTTTTGGGGAAGTGGGCTACAGGTTGAGCATAACACAACAATATCTTGTTGCTGTAAAAAAGGTAAGTCTTGTACTGGGTATATAAACACAAGTGTCCCAATGTGAAAACACAAGATAATTCTGCTCTGCTCTGCTTCATGATCTTCTCTCAAAGCGCTCGGTGGGACTGAGCTGCACAATTTGGGCAACAGTACTTCAAATGCAATCTGTATGATGGGTGGACCAAGCAGGAAGAGGTCAGAGGAGGGCAACCACGTCTAGAACAAAATTTTTTAATGGTAAAAGTGAGAAGTTAGACATAAGGGCATGGAAGGCTTTCTAAAACTGAAGATAAGGAGGCACTGGAGAAGTTTGTCTGAGAAAGCTGTGGTTTCACCATCGCTGAAAGTGGGCATCTCCACCATTGACAGGTGGGCATCTCCACCATTGACAGGTGGGCAGACATCTGTCAGGAATGATGTTGCCCTTGTGCAGAAGATGGACCAGAGACCCTCCCCCTGCGGAGCAGGTGCATGCCCTGGGACAGGCGGCATTTCAGAGAGATCAGGGCATGAAGCCAGACTCCTGGCTCAAGGGGACCACAATGCTAGCCTTAAAAATGTGGCGGAGGTGCTCCATCCCTAACTTCAGATCAGCATGTAGGTTACTGCAGCTATGTGCTAGATACGTAGCAGATGGACCACCTCTGAAAGATAATGTAGCTAATACCGGTGGAGAAGAAGGGATGTTAGCAGGAGAAAGAAAAGCAGTAAGTAATCTCTGGGGAAGCAGATAATTTATTTACATCCCCTGGAATGTAAAGTTGGGGAGGATTGTAATGTGCCATAAAACTGTATCAACAACGAGTCTGTAGCTCTTGCTATCCAGGAAAGCCGCAAGTTTAAGTTTGCGGATATATTTGTCTCCCAGCTCTGAAGTAAGCTGTCCCTGTTTCACACCTGAAGAAGGATTTCTGAGCCTGAATTCTTAATACTTTTTTGCAAATAAACCAGTTTGTCTAACTGAAGGTGCCGTCTGTACCTAACCAACCTAACCTCTAAATTGGGGAGATATGGATTTGATGGGTGGACTGTTCGGTGGATAAGGAACTGGTTGGATGGTTGCATCCAGAGGGTAGTGGTCAACAGCTCGATGTCCAAATGGAGACTGGTAACAAGTGGTGTTCCTCAGGGGTCCGTACTGGGACCAGTGCTGTTTAATATTTTCATCAATGACATAGACAGCGAGATCGAGTGCACCCTCAGCAAGTTTGCGGATGACACCAAGCTGAGTGGGGCAGTTGACACGCCTGAGGGATGGGATGTCATCCAGAGGGACCTGGACAGGCTGGAGAGGTGGGCCTGTGTGAACCTCATGAGGTTCAACAAGGCCAAGTGCAAGGTCCTGCACCTGGGTCGGAGCAACCCCCGATATCAATACAGGCTGGGAGATGAGGGGATTGAGAGCAGCCCTGCGGAGAAGGACTTGGGGGTACTGGTGGAAGAAAAGCTGGACATGAGCCAGCAGTGTGCGCTTGCAGCCCAGAAGGCCAACCGTATCCTGGGCTGCATCAAAAGAAGCGTGGCCAGCAGGTCGAGGGAGGTGATTCTGCCCCTCTACTCGGCTCTGGTGAGACCCCACCTGGAGTACTGCGTCCAGCTCTGGAGCCCTCAGCACAAGAAGGACATGGAGCTGTTGGAGCGGGTCCAGAAGAGGGCCACAAAAATGATCCGAGGGCTGGAGCACCTCTCCTACGAGGACAGGCTGAGAGAGTTGGGGCTGTTCAGCCTGGAGAAGAGAAGGCTGCGGGGAGACCTTATTGCGGCCTTTCAGTACTTCAAGGGGGCCTATAGGAAAGATGGGGACAGTCTTTTTAGTAAGGCCTGTTGTGACAGGACAAGGACTAATGGTTTTAAACTAAAGGAGGGGAAATTTAGGCTAGATATAAGGAAAAAATTTTTTACAATGAGGGTGGTGAAGCACTGGAACAGGTTGCCCAGAGAGGTGGTGGAGGCCCCATCCCTGGGAACATTCAAGGTCAGGTTGGATGGGGCTCTGAGCAACCTGATCTAGTTGACGATGTCCCTGCTCACTGCAGGGGGGTTGGACTAGATGACCTCTAAAGGTCCCTTCCAACCCAAAGCATTCTATGATTATGATTCTATGATTCTATGATCTTTCCTTGGAAAAGAGTTTCTGTTCTGTGCACTAATGTAGGGAATTATCAAAAATGGGTTGCTAGGGTCCTTTTGTCCATGGAAAGATTAAACATATTTATCTCATTTCTGGTGAATGCCCTTCTCAAATGGTCTTAAAAATCTGCATCAATGGAGATCCTGCACATTTCCTAGGCAGTGTGTTCGGATGCTTCATTATCCTTTCCTGCAAACAGCATTTCCTAACAGCTAACCTGTATTTCCACTGAGGTAGTTTAAAGCCATTACACGCTTTACACAAGACACTCCTGTGTACATACTTAATACACTATTGATTCGTTTTTTGAAAAATCATAATGATACTGTCTTTACCAACTTGATTGGTCCTAAATTTAGTACTCCCTTTTGTCAGATCCATGAACATCTGTAAGGGCACGGTGCAGCCAGGTCACCATGATGTAGCCTGTAAGCCCTCATAAAGTTAAATACATAGTGAGTTATTTCACCTCTTCATTGTCAGACAAAAATGAAAGCCAAAGCAGATTCCAATCACACATACCAGCCATAGCAGAAAGAGCTGTCATCCCAGGCTTCATGCTCAGTTGATAGAAATGCTGATTGATGCATTTAAAATACACATATATCAATCATTGCTAAGGTTAAGAGCTCAAGGGAGGAAAAAACCAAAACAACAAGAAGTTTCTAAAAGAAGGAAAATATTTCTCTTCTCCTAAAAAAGCAAAACAAGCCACCCCTCAAAAAAACTCAAACCCCCACCAAACCCAGAAACAAGCCATGAACAAGGCATATATTGGGTATCCACCGCCTGGTGTTCCCAGGGAGCTATTGACTGTCAAGGACCTTGAGAGGTGATGTGAACCGCAGCAGGGATAGCTTCATTTTCACTCTGCTCCATCTTTTCGTGTGCACTGTCTACGTTATGGCTCAGGGGCATGTGCCAGTGCAGCCGATGCACAGCTAGCCAAGGAACATCAAGCAGTAGCTCCAATTTTGATTGTTTCCTTTTGAATGTCACTGCTCAGGAAGAACGTCAGCCTGGCAGCTTGGAGCCTAGCTGGTTCATTTACAGATCAAATGCACCAAGAGTTTGGTGATGCCAAATCTGACAGTGCAGAGTAGGGTTGAGGTGCCCGGGCAGGGAGGGAGCAAGGGGTAATGTCTCTCCAGCCCAGCTACAGACCTTTCAGGCAGTGGTTCTTGCCATCAGAAGGTTTTAACCCTGCAACTAATCACTGCATTTAACAACTGCTCAGCACGCATCCAGTGGCAAGGTCTGCTGACCTGTGAAGATGGCATTGGCCATACATCTAGACTGGGGATGATCATCTGGAGTACTGCATCCAGCTCTGGAGCCCTCAGCACAAGAAGGACATGGAGCTGTTGGAGCGGGTCCAGAAGAGGGCCACAAAAATGATCCGAGGGCTGGAGCGCCTCTCCTACGAGGACAGGCTGAGAGAGTTGGGGCTGTTCAGCCTGGAGAAGAGAAGGCTGCAGGGAGACCTTATTGCAGCCTTTCAGTTCTTCAAGGGGGCCTATAGGAAAGATGGGGACAGTCTTTTTAGTAAGGCCTGTTGTGACAGGACAAGGACTAATGGTTTTAAAGTAAAGGAGGGGAGATTTAGGCTAGATATAAGGAAGAAATTTTTTACAATGAGGGTGGTGAAGCACTGGAACAGGTTGCCCAGAGAGGTAGTGGAGGCCCCATCCCTGGAAACATTCAAGGTCAGGTTGGACGGAGCTCTGAGCAACCTGATCTAGTTGATGATGTCCCTGCTTACTGCAGGGGGGTTGGACTAGATGACCTCTAAAGGTCCATTCCAACCCAAAGCATTCTACGATTCTATGATTCTATGATCTGCAGCTCCCTCTGCGCTCGGACAACATGGTTCTTGTTTCACAGCCTGTCCACGTCCATCCCTCCTGTTAGGCAGAGATGTTTGATGGCTCAGATTTCGGACCAGGTCCATCTCACCCCCAAACACAGCTCAGGCATCACAGCTGACATGAGGTGGCGGTGGCCAGGCATGGCTCCTGCCCTTGCAGGGAACCCTGGTGAGACCTCCTCAAAATAACGCACACGATTGTGGTCTTTGCAATTCAGGGTTCAACAGGTACAGAGGACAGAGATGGACAGCCATTTTTTTAGCCTTCTTTAACAAACATGTAGTAAAAGCTGCAGAGAAACCCACATGGCTGCATCCAGACGTACTTTTTTCATCCTGAAGAAAAAATTTGATCTGGCTCCAGTTTGGAAGGTGAAAACCATGTGGTAGCTAGTGAAACAGCACATGTGATTAGTAATTTACCCCCAGCTATTTAGGACTTGAAACCTTTACCCAGGTGATACGAGGAAGGAGTGAAAGGGAGCTGTGCAAGCCATGCATGCTGCACTGGGACCGACAGACGATGCTGTGTATAGGTCAGAGGTGGAAATGATTTACAGCTGTTTCAAGCTGGAATACCACAAAGCCTGGAGGGAGTGGCAAGCCTTGCTAGCTGCCATCATTCATCTCTCCTCTCTCTTGGGTTAGTCTCTAATTTTAAAAGTCAGTTTCTTTAAAGAGCCATCATTATGTTTTCAATCTCCAAACCTTTCAGTTTCTCTGGAGAAACAAATGAAGAGGAAAAAAAAAAACTTTTCAGAGCTCAGGAGGAAATAATGGGTTTAGTGTGATCATTTCCTTCTAGGAGATGGGTTGGTAAAGGATTTCCAAGAACAGACTCAAATCAGTGTGCAGTTTGTGTTCAGCAGTATTGCTGGGGAATTTACACACTTGTCACCTAATTGCCACTTCCTTTGTAAAACAGAAATGACAAACCCAAGTCATTTGCTTTTAGTGTCATTTTTTTTTCTTAATAGCAAAGCGCTTGACACCTCTTTGAAAAGAAACAGCAGATTTCCTCCGCGCTTTGGGATTCAGAGCAGGCTGCAGTCTTCAAGGTATAAACAAGAGTGGGTTTCCTCCGAGTCATCACGGTATCAGACGGTGCAATGTATTATTAAAATCCAATTTAAACTTCCTACTCTCAGGTGCCAGATGGCCAAACTATGTTTGCAGTCCTGGAGTAGAGCTAGAATGGGCTTGTCACATGCTTCTGCCGTTGTCACATCTATCTAAATAGAAATTTCTAATGTCACTTTGTTTTTTAAGTAGTTGGAAGCTTATTGGTCATTTCAGCCCTAGCACGTCTAAGTGCTTTATGGGTCTCCATCACAATGCACAAACATTCGGGCGACTGTAGAGATCCTGCTTAATTCTTGCAAAACTGAGGTTGTCCTTAGCCGAGCAGTGGGAATACAACTGGGGCTGGACCTTAATATTTGTCTCCTGTTCCTCTGCCCTCGTTGCAAAGCCATGAGAAAACAAACAGAGAAACAATGCGCACAAAAAGACTACATTCCCAAGACCTGACCAGATTTTTCAGCTTGAGACTGAACATAAGGTTGGGAGCAGCTTGTTAAACAATAAAAAGAGAGAGAAATCGAGAAGAGAAGTTTCTTGTATCTCCAGAGTTCAGGTGGTTTCTGCCAGGAAAGATTTCTTAATTTTTTCATCTGTATGTATTTCTCACTGGAATTTTCTTATGCTCCATTACCTTTCCTATTGCTTTATAATTGAGGATTTTAGAAGACAGGAAAACTTTTGAGCTGGCAGGGTAACAAGGACTCGAAAATTATATAGGATGTGGCTTGGACAGAATTTAGTCCAGTGATATCATGGCTGTGTTACAACCCCTTCTGGAAAAAAGCGGCCTCCAGATCACCTACAGAGCAGGGCATCCTCTCCAGAGAACTGTGCCATGGTTGTCCTCAGGACAAACGAGATGGCAGACATGGCTGCAATGTGACTACAGGGGAGGTGGGCATGTACCTGCTTATGGTCCCATGAGCTGGAGCTCTTCCACTGTGCTCATCTGCACGTGCGTCTCCTTTGGGGAGGGATGTGCTGCCATTTTGGGCTTAGAAAGAGCACCCAAGCACTTCAATGATGAGATCTCCATGCCTTGGAGGGCTGTCTGCATTTTCCCCAGAGAAAGGATGGAATAAAACCTGCCCCACGAGGATGTCTCATGGACCTTCCTGCAGGCTCTCTCTATGTATTTCCCCCAGAAAAGCAAAAATCAAGCTGGTTGCTCATCCATACTAAGAGGAAAGGAGATCCCCCGCAGGAGGGAGAAATGAGGAGAATGCCAATCATTACACGGGTCATCGTACAGGGATTGGGAAGCACTCAAACGATTTGGAGGCACAATCTGCCCCCCTCATGGCTCACTCAGTGTGTTCAGTAGCATGGCAACATGACCAAGCCATCCTTCTCGACGCTAATACCGCGTGGGGAGATTAACTGCAAACAAGCAGGCAACAATAATGGGCTCATTGAAATGCAAGGAGAGCTCTGCTTCGACCACGTTGAAATACCCCTTCTCCATTTCGAGCTTCTGGCTCCGCTGCTGGTGGAGGTGCCCTGCCTGCATGGCATGGAGAAGTCCCCCCTTCCTGTGGCGGTTGTCACCAGCTGCCTCTGACAGCAGCGTGCCCGGGAGGTGTCGGAGAGTGATGTGAGACACTGGGACAATGGCAGGGAAGTCCCCAACCTGGCACAAAGTTGAAAAGGAGAGCATGGAAGGGGTTGTGAACCTAGGGGCAGGTGGAAAAGTGGGATGCAATTCCCAGCAGGACTTTCTGAAAGAGGCTGTGTGACACACCACAGAGAGGGGATTTCTCCCCTCCTCCTCCTCCCCGCAGGCCCCCAGAATAAGTTAAACAAGGCGTCAGATGTTTCTATTTTAAGAGCAGCCAGGGAGGCTGGCAACTACAAAATGAAAAGGAGGGGAGGGCAGAAGTTGTCTAGCAAAATTAGCAACACATTTCCCTCCCTGCCTTCCAGGGAGCGTGCCCCCTTCCAGCAAGCCGGGGTCTGCACAGCATAAATTATTCCTGTCTAAATTTGAGCCTGTGCTGTTGTTTCTGCCAAGTGTTTACTCTTGAATGCCATATTTTTTCAGGCACAGATGACACTGGGTGACACGTGTCATCACAGTACGTGTCCTTGAAAAATATGCACTGTGAAATTGCACTGACGTTCTCCAGGACGCGCTGCTCGAGTGCACAAAGAAATCAGTCTGAAGGTCTTGGTCAAGAGACTACTCATCTGTCCCACCACGTCAAAGCTGGACTAAGGGTTGGGGAAGCTCTCCGCTGCCAAATGTCACCGAGTTCACAGATCATCACTGAATGGTGCGTGTGTTTGGCTTGTACAGATAAGACCTCTGGGCACCTTCTCCCTCAGATATCTCTGCCCTGCTGCTTTCCCCGTGAATGAGACCTGTCCTCCTCACTGCGGTGTGTAAATCCAGAACATCATTGTCTATCACAGGTCCCTTAACACCCAGAAGCTGCTTCAGGCACGCTCCTCGCAGCATGGCGATCGTGCACCACCAGCAATCACCTTAAGGGCAAAAGAGCGATGCTGGATAAATATTTGACACCTGTTTTCATTCTCCCAAACCCACATTCATGTTCACCCCTTTTGGCCACATGCCACCTGCCAGCACTGAGACTGGAGCTCTTTGAAAAGGTTGGATGATCCCTTTTCAGTTATATTCAGATTGCTGAAAGCCCAGATCCATGCAGCATGATACACAAACCCAATCACACAAATACTGTGCAGGTCTATTTTGGTTGTGCCAAGTAATGTGTGGGGATGCAGCGGCTGTATTCTGTCATCAAAACAAAGATCTCTGGGCTGGGCAGGCTCACCTGGCTCCTAATCAGCTTTGGCCTTTACCCACTCGTAGGGTAATAGATTCTGTCCAATCTAAAGCACACAGATTGAAATAAACCATGCATTTAAAGAGAAGACTTTCTCCCTGCTCACTGCAGGGGGGTTGGACTAGATGACCTCTAAAGGTCCCTTCCAACCCAAAGCATTCTATGATTCTATGATTCTATGATTCTACCCCCAAGTAGGAAAAATGTTTTAAGTTACTGTCTTAAGCCCCCCACCTGTCAAGGTTAGAAATGGTTTTGTTTCATTGCTCTGACACCATATGGCCAAAGTCAACAAGAGGCTGGTATGAGCGTTTGATATATGGCAGCCCAGCAGGATCTCAACTTTGGGAGGTCACAGGATTAGTGCATAAAACAGCCAACAGATTAACATTAGGCACTGTATCTGTGCAGAGATGTACGGATCTGTCGCTGTGACTACAGATGGAAAGCCAAAGTTGGATGAAGGTCAGACAGGGCATTATGACTGTCTGGGCAGTCAAAACCAGTGACATCCTATCCCATGTGGTGCTACCGGTAGAGGAAAGCCACTTGTCCCAAAATGCCTCTCACTGCCATCAGCGTTATTGTGCTTCGCAGCTTAGGTTCACCCAGCACACCTGTCTGCTCCAACAGCAGGCAGCAAATGGAGGAGGACAGCTGTACTGGGGAATTGGTTCCTTCCATCTTCTGCTATTTTTACTCAGTGGCTGTGAAAGCTTCCAAAATCAGACGCATTGCCACAATTAAACTGAATGCGTTTAATAGCAAACTATATCGCAAATTGCAGAGCGAAGCCACTTCATATTTCCATGGGGCTTGCTAGAAAAATAGCTCCAATTAATGAGGCACATTGTAGACTTGTTTATATTCAGTTGACTCTGTTCAAGCAACAAATTCTGTGTGTGTGATTATGAGGCCAAATTCACCCTATAATTTTTCATTTAGCCTTTTTTTACTGCCTGGCCTGTTCCACTGAGCTGAGGAGTTATTCATGGAGCAAAACCTCCCTGTCCTCGCTCCCAAGCTTCAGAGGACTTTAGAGGTGTTGCACAAAGTCACAACATCCCATGCGTGGCCACCGCTCAGTAGTACCAGCTTCCATGTTCAGAGCTGGCAGGCAGAGGGCTTGGTCACCCTTCTGGCTTGGTTTGCTTCTCCCTGGACTTGGTAACCTGAAACTAAGCAGAGAGGATACTCTGGAGTCAGCTTGGAGCGGTAAAATTCATTTCGCAAGCGTGCGCCAGCCCCAGACAGAATCGGGGCCTCGGCGTTTGGAGGGAAAGAGCCTGATCTGCTTTCCCACCTGCCCCATGGCGTTCACGGGGAAGCACATCCCCAGCATGCCCGCACAGGCCATCCAGGTCCCAGCACTGTAATTGAAACCACCTAACGCTGCAGCGCCCTGCCACGAAAAGCAGCAGAGGTTGCATTTCATCACTTATCTTGTGGTTTTGCTCACAGCTACAAGTAGCGTTCCCAGTAAAACAGGCACAGGCGAATTTTTGTGTGCTCTTTCTGCAGCCGCGTGGGAGGGTCTCTGGGCAGCAGCCTTCCCAGGGTTTGAGTATTTTGGGGTAATTCAGGCCTCGTAATGATGTTTAACTGCACGTTTTAGAACAAGCCGAGTCTCTGTCCCAGCCACTCATCGCCGTGGGCATGCTGGGATTTCCGTGCAAGCTGTGATGGGGCAGGGATGAAGAGAGACAGAATAGCCGTATTTACAATCCCAAATTAGGACAAACGTCCCCAGCCCTTATACAGTGCCTTCACTTGTGCCACATAAGCAGCACCAACCTCAAAATATCAAGCTTCTCTTTTCCCTTCCCTAAGCTGCTGGAAGAGGCGTCCCAGAGCAGCCCAGCAGTAGAGCCCCCATCATGGCACCAGCGCCAGATGCAGACCTTGGTGCTCCGTCCCAAGCACAGGGACACAGGGGAGATCCATTTCCACAGTAACCATTGCACAGGCTCATAGCCTCCCACAAACGTCCTGAAGAGGAAAAGATAACATAAAAGCGCCAACCAGAAAAGTAAACACAGAAGAGCAGCGCTGCGTCCGTGTGGTTCCACTTGTTGCTCAGATGCCTTTTATTTTTGGTGCCTGTCCTAGCAGTTTCCAAGAAATCTCCCCCTATCCTGTTTCTATGGGGAGGTATAGCATTACACTCCTACCCTTCGGGCACGAACATTCGAGGGCAGAGTAAAGCCACGAGGTCAAGCCTGTATTTATAATACAAGACATGAGCAGGGCCAGGTCACTGGAGCAGGCTGCGCTTTTCTGAAAAACTAAAAGATACTCCAAGTGTCCCTGGGATGACCAGGAATTACCAGTACAGTCCTGCAGGGCTGGGTCTGCAGGTTTGCACCAGGCAGAAGAGCTGGACGGGGAGATGCATCGACTCGCTGCCACCAGAAGCACCTCACCCCTTCCCTGAGCAAGCCAGCGCCTCTCAGGAGGGCTCAGCAAGGCATGGGCAAAACTGCCCAGCGCTAAATTCAGGTAAAATCTTGAGTCTCTGCTGTTTCACCCAGTTTGGTTTTTAATGGAAAGACCCTCATTTTATTATAGCGGTAAAAGCATGTCAGATATCATTCATCATTGTCACTTCTAGAGGATTAAAGCATGGGTGCCTTTTGCTATTTCAGATTTTTCCTTACATTAAAATTTGTATAGCTTATCCATTTCTCCTTGGCAATAAGGTCCAAGTAAGGCAGAGGCAGATGTTAGCAAGACAAACCAGGAGCAAACTAACTCAGGAGCATTCCTGTGGGCAAAGCTTCACCCAAGCTCCTCCTTTCTTTTTTAATAAATATGTCTTAGAGACATTTTAATGCATGGAAAAGCCCCACCTCTTAGCCTCTTAGGTTCCGCTGGTCCTGTTAATTTCTCACAGGGAGCCATAATCCTTTCTAGTGGTAACTAGTTGGGATGTCACAAATAAAGGCTTATACCTTCAGGTGAGGCAGAGCTTCTTATGAGCTTACTGCTTAGCTATTACAGATCCTGTTCTCATGCAAAAATTATACGCACATACGGACATGTGCATTATTTAAGATGGAGCAGCAAGACTGCAGATGGATGGATCTCCTAGCTCAGGAAAGCAGAAATACTAATTATTGTTCTTCCCATGTAGCCATCCAATGCTGAGGTTGGGAAAATGATGTATGGGGCACTGTTTGATCTTTCAGATATACTTTTAAAACACACTATTCAGCAGGGGAGCAAAAGTTATTGTCAAGATGTCTTTCTCATAGTCAAGTGACCAATGCTGGATTTGGGTTGATGTTTTGACAGGCTGCAGTTGTCAACCCCACAGACAGGTTATTCCATTTGGATATTTCTGACCTTGTGCTGAAATTTCAAGAAGAGAGTGCACTTACATTTTTAAGGCGCATCCTGCTGACACGCCACCTTTCCCTGAGGGAGAAGCAGTGTTTGAGGAGGGAAGAGAAAGAAAGAAGATAAGTAATTCCTCTCAGTTGGATAAACTCATTGATTTCATATGCACAAGATTAAATAAAAAAAGGAAGTTGTCATTGTATGCTGTTTATTATTTCAATGTGTGGCAAAATGTCATTTCTAAAAATAATATCAACCTACCATGGGAAGCCACATCATTTTTATCAGGATAATTGGTAAATCAAACCTCTATCTAATGTTTCTCTTCATAGAAAATTACAGCTTTGGAGAAGAACACATTATTGCAGAGAAAGTCAAAGTGAGCACTGAAGAGCTGACAGCCATGGTTGGAGACAGAGGTTGCTTTTCATGGATAACACAATATTTTCCCAGTGCTAAACTGATTTGGACCATATGACAATCAAAGTAACAACATTTATGGCGTTTAATCTGCTGTAGAACCCACAGCAGTGCAACGAAGACTGCCCTTTCACTGCACTTATCATCGAAATGTGTAATATATTTAAAAAACGCAAACTTGGAGTAAGTCTCCAACCATCATGTGTTTTCCATCATTCCCCCCGCCAGAGAAGAAGGATCTGCCACTCTGACACCAGATGAAGACATTCCTGGGACCTGTTTTCTAGCATCGCCCAGGCAGAAAGCCCACTGCAACAGCAAGCGCATGGAGCGGCCGGTCTGCAACCGCTTCCAACAGCCTCGGTCATGGCTCCCGTCTTCCATTTCCTCTTCTCCAAAAGGGAAGCCAGACAGATGTTTAAGAAGCTTTGAAAAAATATCTTGTCAAGAATTTCAAAGAAGGAGACAGTGTGAGAGTGTGTGTGTGTCTCCAGGTTGTGGCCCATCTCCAGCTGGCTGACAGTATGACGCTGGCTTTCATCTTTGTTTCCAAGCTGCAAAATAACCATAAAAACAAACCCCTAAGTAACATATTAATGACTTGCTTAATTTCACTTTTTCCATGTATTCTGGTACTTGTGCGGCCCCAGAGATGTTTCACTGTGCAACTATGAATAAAGGAGGGGGGGAAGGGCCCACCAGGCAGTCTCCAGCTGTGGGAAAGGAGAGAGGAGCTGGTGTGAGTTCACCAAGAGTCAATAACACTCTGCTGTTTCACACCTACGGCTTGCAAAAAATAAAAAAAAGGAGACATTTCGGTTCAGGGAGAATTAAATGCTCTCTGAAATTTTCCCTGAGTGCCTGAGAGCATGATAAAATGCGAACAAGCATTTCCAGGAACACCTGAAAAGATGGGTACATACTGCCTTGGATTCCCAAGGAAACTCCTGTTCCTTCACGGTGTTGGATGCTGCACGGTGGTGGAAGAGCTGGATTTGTACTGGTCCTGCTGACCTCAGGATGGTCATCCTGAAGGCCAGGCCTGCTTTTTAGAAACTCTTTTCTTAAGAAAGCAAGTCCCAAGAAAGCCGATAAGAAATAGTTCTTGTTTTGCTTCATTGCTTGGCTGAATTCTGGTTAATATTTAAAAAAATCAATCCTGAATCACTCAAAATTAATGTTGCTATTCAGATCTTCATAAGCCAGCACAAATGTTGCATCTTGCCCTTGACCTGCCACTTTGTAAATTCCCCATAAATTTACAAAACTAAACTAAATTTAATTTAGTTGAGGTCTTAGCTCTGTATCCAGCAGAACACATACAAGCATGCACACACCCTTTCGGTATCTGCGTTGCAAAATGCACACACCATTTTAGGCGACACAAGAAGCCACTAACACGATTATGGTAGGCACGACAGACAAATATCTTTTAATGATGCTTTTATTTCTTCTGCTTGCAGATGATCAATTCCCGTGGTGCCTTCCCCAAATATTACTCATTTTCTGTCACCGAGCTGCAAGAAATCATCTGCCTTCTTTCAGAAGAAATCAGCAAAGAAAGATAGACAACCTAAATCCTGACTCTGGTCCTTCTACAGACAGGGGTCGGGTTAAGGAAGCAGGGTTTGACATAGCGTACTGTCCAGCTGTATTTTATGCCCTGCTGGCTTTATTGGCTGTGAAATGTCCATGCAAAGCCCAAGGACCCTCCTAAACCCTATATTTGCTTTTCTGTGAGTTCTTTATTCTGCAGAAGACCAAATTAAGAGCAATGCTAGATAAACTACTCAGTCTTTCCCAAGACATACCACTAGCATTTTCGGCTTCAGAGTCCACAAGAGCAGCATGATGCCCTTGCCTTTTAATTAGCTTAAGGCAGAGGGAGCAAAGATCTGAGCTCTTGAGCTGTACCAGAGAGACCAAGAGCTGAAGAGCTGAAGCAGAGCTGCTGCCGCCCCCCATTACCCCCCCTCGCCATCAAGTCCCCATCAGTGTGAAAATGAATGTGTTTACTTCCCATCAGTGGGTGAAATCAGAGCCCTCGTGCAATTTCTGTCAACAATTACTTGATCACCCTATTTTTGTGCAGGTCTGATGATTGCAGTGCACCGTCTCTGTCAGGGGACGGGTGAGAGGCTGGAAGTGATCAACCTATTGCTTAAAACCAGAATATGACAGCTAGGAGAAGCAGTACATGTTTTGCAGTTTTGTTCACGTACTAAAATTATTTCATATTAAACAAGCTAGGCTAAGAGATGTGGCAAATTAAATGCTAAGTCAAGCCTGCCTCGGCCCGTTGCTGCAGCTGTTAATCTGATTTTTGAAGCCACCAGCTTGCCGGGCAGTACGAACGCAGTTTGCTGGATGCTCTCATGGCTGGTGGTGCAATGTAAGCACAACACTTGGAATACAATCCACCAGTGTCCCCACGCCAGATCCCATAACCTACTTCCTAGGCCTGCTGCCAGTGTTGTGCTATGAGTCACGAAGAGAAACAAACACAAGGAATGTCAAATTAAATAGGACACAACGCTTTCACATCATTTAAAAGCGGAGCAATTGTGCTGCAGCGTACAAACCTCCCTGGACTCCTCTTGGACTGCTTCTCATCTTGGTAATAAGAAACATCCCTTTAATTAGTTCCACCTAATGAAATTCATAAGCCAGGGAGTGGGAGTTTTGCTCCTGGGTAGAAACTGAAAACTTCTCTCCACTCGATCTGCCCATTTTCTGCAGCAGCCATCAGAAAATTTTATCAAATCTCTGCGTTAAACAGTAACAACTATTGTTCGCCCAGAACACAAGTCCATTTATGAGCTGCAACATGACACATCTCGGAAACCCCAGACTGAAAGGCACTTCTAGAAAAAAAATTAGGACTGGCAAGAAAAACTAGCTTCAAATTGTCAGGGACAATAGAGAAACTTCTACCTGATCCTTCTGGCTGCTGAGATCAGAGATGTTCCTTTACCTTTCTGGGTTTGGGTGAAATAATTCACAAAATTTATTCCATCTTTCCTTACAGTTAAGGGGCATCCATTACCTCTCCAGCCGAAGCTCTGGGTGCTTCATGCTCCTTGCTTCACGGACAAGTAAAATAATTCTAGGAAGCCTCAAGATGTGCGTTTGCTCCTATGGAAATATTGACCCACGAGGGTCTGTTTAAATCCATTTTGGTTATGTGTCTCTCAAGACAAAGTGATATCCATGGCAACAACCAATTTCACTGCAGAAGAGAGAGCACATCCAGAAAGAGCATGTAATCGCTGTGTTTATCGGTGACTAAAAGCCTGAAAGCACAAAGTTTGAGCTCTCAAATGCAACACCAGTGCTCTGCTGAATACCAGGGCCCTTTATCGGGACACTTTTGCAAATGTCCATCATAGAGGATGGAGACAGAAATCGAAGCCCTGCCCACTGCTTTCATTTCCAAACTCTTTTGCAAAGAGACGTGGCTCGCTGTGTGGTTGCAGTTGCCCTTTGAGAAGGTAACAGAGGAGGGTGAGAAGGAGGGAGCCGATTCTCAGCTACGTTTGGAGACAGCAAAAGCACAAAACACCACTAAGACAAACTGCTGGGACGATCAGGATTTCGGTATGAACTGTTTTCAGCACCTACTGGGGCCCCTCGGTGTATTTGGACGTTTTCCTCAAAGTGGCTGCTGACCGATACGTTCATCCTGTTATTCCGCATCGGGTCCCATAATTACAGAGCCTGATTTACAGGGTTGGTTATAGCTGCTATTATGGGAAGCTACGATGCTGGATGCAGCTGCAGTGCTGATGGGGGAAGGAGGGAGGAAGATGGCACGCGGCAGCTCTTGCACGAACACTCGCAGTGCTGGGCAATGTTAACAGAGCAAAAGGAGGAGGAAGCCACGCCCCCCCAGGGTCTTCCCAAGACTGCTTCCCACTTATAAAGCCATCTTTGATTTGGGCTGTGAGGAGTAATTTTCTAGTTTAGCACTCAGGGGTGAGTTTTTCAGAGCTTTCAGTAATAGCTTGAACCAGCCCTGCTCTCAGGACCTGCTAGAGGGAGGTACTGGCACAGAGCATGTCTCACCATGGTCCCACTGGAGCTAAAGGGCTGCTTTGGAAATTCAGTGCATTTTAACCCAGGAGTGTCTTACCCTGACCTGAATCCCCTTCCCCTCTAAACCTGGCTGCCTGCTAGCATTTGTTCTGCTCTCCAACCTCCATGCTCCGGTCTCCACTCTGTTGAGATAAAAAGCTCCCCATAGGCGTCCAAGACAATTCCCCGAGCTGTTGGGATCCTTCTACCTGCAAACCAGACCCAGCACTCACTTTTAGCCTTGAAGATCTGTTGAGGGTGGGTACAGGGTTGCCAGACAGACAAACATTGCTGCAGAGGGAACGCAAGAGAGACTCAAGGCTAAATATTTCAAGTGGTGTTTTGGTGCCACGACCTATCTAAACGCTACACAGCCACTTGCAAATGATGTGATTGATTACAAATTACGTCAACACCACCCCATTGGACTTTCTTGCCTACAGTAGTGCTGACAGAGCACCCATCAGCTTCATTTCTGAGAACCCATAAATGCAAGAGCTGTAAGGTCATCACCCTTGCAGGCGAAAGAAGGGACCCTTGTTTTGAAAGCCAGAGCGCCTCTATTAGGAATTTGAGGTCAAGGTACTCAAAGGGGCATACACTATCCCCTAAAGGTGTATCCAGGGTGAGCACATGTCCCACAGAAAACACAAAGTGCGAGATGTTCGCTTTGTCGAGGAGAAAGACCGGGGTAATAGTTTCTTTCAGGGGGTCGGCTTCTTCTACTGGGGCTTCCTGTCCCAAGGAGGAACAGGTCCTACTTCTGGAGGCCAAAGCTTATCCATTGAGGAGAGCAAAAAATTTGAAGATTAATACTGAATTTAGCATGTCTAGTTGAGATCAGGAGGGGATTTTAGGGATTAGACTCACCTGAGTGGAAAAACCAGAGGCACTGCCTCCCACACCCATGCACTTGCAAGTGCCCACAACTCCCCCTCCCATATCTACCTCACCCCACCACCATCCATCTGAGAAACCCCACCTCCATTACTGCAGGGGTTTCCATTTCAGCTGCAATAGAGGGTGGCCTCTCACTCTGCAGCAGCGGTGATATATTACCCACCCAGGTACTGACCAGGCTCTGCGCAACAGCTTATCTGCCAAGGTCTGCTCCCATGACCCTTTGTCCCCGTTAGCCTGCTGAATTTATGCTCCTTCTCTGATGTATTGCTACATGAAGCTGAAGGCAATGATGAAGTTTTTCCTGGTGGTGCAGTTAAAACCATTAATAAAAAAAAGAAAAAGAAAAAGCCCATGAGCAAAACTGTCTCACTTTACCGAGATCAGGTGGGATGCAACCTTACTCTCTTGTTTGGAACATAGCAAATATCAGTTGATCAAAATGGCTTCAGGTATAGCTTTTTTCATACAAATTTGAAAGATTTATAAGAAAACATCAGTACTGTCTCAGGGGGATGCTGGCCTGAATTTAGAGACCTTCAAGTGATTGGAGCTCAACTACATGGGTCAGAGTGAAAATCTCTACTTCAGTGATTGTCAGTGAAAAGACACAATGCCAAGCTAGGTTTTTATTATGGTTAACCCTTTTGATGCTTAGTGCTGGAGTTACGGCTTTACATGCATATTTAGGTACTGTCATTGGCTGCTGGTATAAACAGCATCTTCTTGAGTCCAGAAACCAATGGCTGGTTGCCTATCTGTCTCTTGGATCTTTTCTCCCAAGAAATTGTGAGTATTTATAAGTCAGCACCCTCTCATTTGCTTGCCTTTAATAGGGCAATGCATTCCCAAAGCCATCCATCAGAGCCGGGCTGGCTACGGAGACTGAACTGCCTCCTTCTCCTCCCTCCCCCACATCATGCACCATAATGCCTCCTCTAGTGGTGGCCAAGATCCTGCTGAAGCAGACCAAATTTCAGGCTACTCAGCAATCCCAGCTCTCAGGGGAGCACGAGATGCAGGCTGGAGAAGCCTTTTCTATCATTACTCCCTGGAGCCGTTAAAAGCCAAGAAGTGGTTTATGCTGGATCTCAGCTCCTCTCCGGTTACATCCCCACCACCCATGACCCTAAGCAGAAATCCCAGGCTTATAAAATTAAGCAGGCTATTCCCACGAGCCACCCTGAGATTCCATGCTTGGATGGGATCAGGGGAAAGAGCTGAGGCATGTCTACTCCTGGAGTAGCGCAGAATAAGCAGTGTACAAATGCAGGTTCTGAGATTCCCTGGCTCCGGTTTTCTCATAGCTGCAAGTCAAACTGGACACGGATGTAGCACAGTAACCTATTGAACCAGATCTCACTAGCTAACTCCAGAGAAGTCTAGCAGACCATTAAAAATTAAGATAAATATAGGCACACATAAAAAAAAATGGTAATTCTCAAGCTCTGAGCCTAATTCATCAGGGAGCAGAAAATCGTAACACATGGGATGTTCTTCAGACGATGCAGCTGCGGCTCTAGTGAGCTAGAATGCTTTAACTAGATCTCCCCAGAACCACAGGGAGGAATGCTGTGCCTCTGCTCCACTGCCAAAAAAACCCAGCCTCCTGCATGCCTGGTTATTTTCCATGCTCAGACATGCGCGAGCTCCCACGGCAACCCAGGGATGTGCTACCCTTTCCAGCCTCCTGCAGCTCGCTCCTGCTTTCAAGGCTCGCTTGGTAGCCCAGAGGACAGCACAGGTCGTATTTCCCTTGAAAGCAAGGGTGTTGGTGGCAATCAGTCATGAGCAGGACCAGCAGCCGGGCACAGCTTTTAAACAGCCGATAACCCTCATCGGGACAACCTCCCGGTTCAACCCTGCAAAGCCACTGCTGTTGCTCCTGTGTTCAGCTCACACTTGGGTGGTAAGGACACCCGACTAACAGTGCTGGGTGTCAAGGGCAAAGAAAACATCTTTTAATTGAGAGATGGGTGTTGCACAGCGGTCTGAGCACAGGGCTTGGTGGCAAGAGCTACGGACCTCCCCACCTACAGCCTTCAGGTTTTACCAGGCTCTCACAGAGGCAGAAAGAACGAAGTAGGCCAAGGAGTGACCCTACCTACCAGATATAAAACAGGACCTTCACAGTGGTCCCATGAGGTTAAATTAGTTTGTGTGAAGACTTTGGGATCACAAGTAATCTGTTTCAAACCTCCAACATTATGTGAAACACAGTCCTTTGATAAGGGCTGAATTACTCTCGGAAACTTCAAAGCCATCAAAGAACTTGTGCTCGGTGACGTTTGTGTGCAGCGCTTTGAGTGAGTTTTCTCTGCTTTTCCTCGTCACCATGCAACAGTCAATTAAAAAGCGCTGCTCTCTTTGTAGCCTTCGCTGCAGTACGAGGTTTATTGTCCTATTTATCACTGTTGAACTGCCTCGGGCTGAATTATTTATAGCACTGGAGAAGACGAATTAAGTGGTAAATTCAAAGTGGGTCACAGGGATGTCGCCTTGGCCTTGCAACCCAGACGTGTCAGTGGGCTGATGTCTTGGCCTCCTTGGCTTAGCAGGATGGAGCACCATCATCCGCACTCGCACCGAAACCTCGAGCTGCCTGCGCCCAGCCAGCACTCCCCTCCCCTTGGGCCAGAGGGGTAGGAGGCAGGTACCAGCACCTGGCATTGTCCTCCACAGGTGACTTGCCCCCACCTTTTTATCTGTGCATACTCTGATATTTCAATTAAGGGGATTATTGCAGCACCCTCAGCAAGAAACTCCACTACAGACCAGCATTTCTAGCACATGGCATGGCACACCAGTATGTCGTCCTGCTGGTGGCACGGCACAGGGTGAGACAAAATGCCCCAAAAATTCAGAAAGCGGCCCACCAGCCTGAGGTTTTTCGCTTTTAGCGTAGGAACAAAACAGCTACTTAAGCACAGGGTTTTTAAAAGGAAATCCTGCGTGCATTTCAGTCTCTAAATCCCGACTGAATCTCATAATCCTCCACCAAAGAACAGCCTGTGCTCCACGCCACCTCTAACTTCGACAATGACAATGATTCAGTTGTTTCCAAAAGAGGAGAACCACTTTTCATATTACTGCTTTTCTTACGCCACGTCTGACTGCATAGCAGAGGCTCCAGCAAGATGCTTGCACCGGGATTCCCCCGGATACTTCCCATGCCAGAAGGTGGGGAGCTCTCCCACAGGTGAAGGGGACGGGGTACCTGCCTGGCATGGCCCCAGCACCACCAGTATGAGGATATTAACCTCATAAATATTGGAGATTTAAATTATTTTACCAATATCTATGTTCAAGTATAATGCCCAAGCATTTTTTAAATCCACTTGAAAAATAAATACATACATGACATGAAATGCTGCTCCCTCCACACCATCCTTGTTCCTTGGAAAGCACCAGACATGTTGATTCTGGTTGTCTTGGGGTTTTCTCAGAAGTGTCACAGGAGCTCAGACACCAGCTATGAGCTCCTGTGCACGGATGGAGGTGCCAGGCTAACACACATCAGAGTTTCAGATGACCATTTCTGAGAACGAGATGGAAAACGTGCTCCTGGCCATGAAACCAAAGGTCAATGAAAAGGAATCTTTTTCCTGTGTTATTGGTATTTTCTCTCCATGGTGCAAGGGCAGACAAATTTCATTATCTCTTGTGAGAAAATCTGTATCAACAGTATCACCTAATAGCACAAAATACAAGACAGGCACCAAAATTTAGAACGAATTGGCTTTAACAGAAAGGTTGGGAAACAGCCTCCACTTTTGGAAAGCTGCAATAACATTTTGTCACTATATGATGCAATCACCTTCCCTCCAACGTTGCCTGGTACAATACTGACATCTTGCCCTCAAAAGTCAAAATCTCTTGGCTAAGAGACCAAACAACAATAAAGAAGAGGCTTTAGATTTAAGTACAGCAGGATGAAGAGCTTTAGCAACAGTGAACTTGCTGAGAAATGTGATTTAAGTAATCCCACTGCTATTTTCAAATTCAGGTTGAATTTACTTAATAGCTCCAGCAAATGAGAGAGCATGGACCAGACTCCCCAACCCAGGCAGAGGAGGAGGAGGAAGCAGACAGCTTTAACTAGCAGGCGAGTCAGCAAAAGCACTTGCTCAGGAGGGGATTATCCCGAGGATGCAGACCCCCGCGTCTCCCTGCCCAGGAATACTCCAAGCATCACGCTCCTCTCTCCAGCATCCTCTGGCTTTCTTTCTCCCACCCCCGTTTTTGAAAAGGTCCAGCCTCCCAGGTGAGAGATTCAGGTGCTTGGGAAAGCAGCCTGGTTCCTCCTCCGCTGAGAGGGAAGTGCTTTGGACAAGCAGAGTTGTGGGGAGGCAGGAGCTGGGATCGGCTGGCCCCACACACCCCAGGGGCACCGCTCCAAGCACCCCTCTCCTGGGAGCCTGGGGACGGGGGTGACCTTCTCCCATGCCAAGGAGGAGCTTCTCTGGCTTCCATGCTTCCGTTAAAATGGAAACAAAAAGCCTTTGTCCCAAGTGAAAAGAAAGGTTTCATCGATCTGAAATCCATGTCTCAAAAATGTTATACTCTGGTCAGACATTACAAAGAAATCTCCTCTGAAATTATTACAAACCCTCATGCTTAGGGATTTTTCAGGCCATCTCTGGAACTGAAAAAAAAATCCCACTTTCCCAGATCCATCCATAAGTCAATTCAATGGGAAATCTAGTTATTTTGCCCCAACCGTTTGCTGAGGAAGCAGAGTTTAAAAGGCGCCGTGGTCTGAACAGACACCCACCGGTCACAAGAGCAGCAGATCAGCACAAATACTGATGGTGGCAATTTTCGTACAGCCTCCCCAAAGCCAAGGTTACATTTCCACAACTCAGGCAGATCACCCATGTTTAGAAAGTAAAGCACTTTTTTTTACTACAAAGTGAAGGAGACACTTTTTAGCCATCCCGTTTGCTTGTGCACTCACATAACGATGCAGAAAACCGCACCCCTAGTATACAAATTGGGAAACTGTACAACACCCTTTCAGCTTGGTTGGTTTGCCAGGGAGCCAGGCACAGGTGAGACTGGAGTGGGGGAAGCAGGTTTAACATACTCAGTACCTGGCTTGCCATGACGAATAGAAAACAAATTTGCTGTTTTACTCCGACTACATATTGCATTTGTTCCAATTTCTTGTCTCATTTTCCACAACAGAAAGAAGAACAGAAGACCCACATCAGTGTCTTCATGATGATGTTAGTTAACCTGCAAGAAAATGTTCAGCTGAAATCCGTACTGGATTTCCCTTCACCCCAAACAACAACTGCTCCTGTGACCACTTCGGGGTTTCGATGTGTCAGATACTCCTCAATGCAAGCTTTATTTTACTGAGCTGGTATTGCTTTTATACAAGAGCCCATGCCCATACAGAATCTATACAACTTCCTTTACATATACAATGAAAAGATGGAAAAATTATACCATGCCAAGAAAGCTGTCTCACCAAACAAGAGCCGCTGCCTGAAGGGTATATTTAGAAATTAGAGGACAATTTAGGAAGTCACACAACATAAGAGTAATAAAAAGTAGGGAGAGTGGGAGTTTCTTTTAGGTATTGAGCACTCCCAGACAGCATCAATGAATACCCAGACCAACACAACTCTTTCACCTCACCAACACTTATGTAGCATTTTTCATTCGTTCATCTCAAATTGCATTGCAAGGAGAGTTAAAGCATTGGATTTAGCATCCCTCTCTGCAAACTGATGCACTGAGCTGAAGTCCAAGGCTGCGCAAAGGCAGACGCTACAGACAAATGTAGACCATGGATGCCTGTCTGTTGTCACAGACGCTGAGTTTGGACCCTGGTACCTTCTCTTGAGTCAGCTTCTCAGCCTTGTGCAGTCAGCCTGCGGGGTTTGCCTGCTCTGTCATTTCGGTAGGGGCAGAGCTTCCAAAGCAGTTGTCTTACACCAAGAAGTCATCTTGAGCAATGCATCCACTTCAGCCCTTGGACTCCCAGCGCTGCTGAGGCTGGCGGGCACCTCTGGAGATCATCCAGCCCAACCTCTCGCTCAGAGCAGGGTCAGCCACAGCAGGCTGCTCAGGGCTGCATCCTGTCAGGTTTTGAATATCCCCAAGGATGGAGATGCCACAACCTCTCTGAGCAACCTGTGCCAGTGTTTGACCCCCCTCACAGTAAAAAGGTTTCTTCCTATATTTAAAAGAAATTTCCTGTATTTTGGTTAGTGTCCCTTGCCTCGAGTCCTGTCCCTGGGCACCACTGAGAAGAGCCTGGCTCCGTCTTCCTTACCTTCCCCCATCAGGTATCTACCCACGTGGATAAGATCCCCCTGAGCCTTCTCTTCTCTAGGGTCTCCCAGCCTCTCCCCATATCAAAGATGCTCCAGTCCCTTCATCATCTTTGTGGCCCTGCACTGGACTTGCTCCAGTATGTCCATGTCTCTCCTGTACCTGGGAGCCCAGCACCGGACCCAGCACTCCAGATGCATCTCACCAGTGCTGAACAGAGAGAAAGGATCACCTCCCTCAGCTTACTAGTGACTGATCACAACCCTTTGAGCCTGGCACTTCAGCTAGTGTTCAATCCACCTCACCATCCACTTATCTATCCCATACTCCACCAATGAGGATTTTATGGGAGACAGCGTCAAAGGTCTTGCTAAAGCTACAATAAGCAACATCCACTGCCCTCCCCTCATCCACCAAGCAAGTAATCTCATTGTAGAAGACCACCCAGTTGATCAAGCATTTTTCCTTCATAAATCCATGCTGACTAATCCCAAACACCTTCTTGTCCTTAGTACGTCTGGAAATGTTTTCCAGGCTCCTCTGCTCCACCACCTCTCCTGGGATCAAGGCAAAGCTGACAAGCCTGTAGGTCCCCAGATCCTCCTGAAGTGATATTTGCTTTCCTTCCAGTCCTTGGGAACTTTCTCCAATTGTCTTGTGCTTTTAAAGATATTCAAGAGCAGCCTCACGATGACATCAGTCCATAGTATGCCGGATTGTCACATCTAGATAGCTTGGGGAATGCAATATTCCAGCCCAGACTTCTGCCTTTGACAGAACAACCTGCCCAAAGAGCTTGTATTTGTTCCTCAACACTTTTAAACATCTAAGGTCTGCTAGGACTGTATGACTGTTATTCCTGAATAATGACTGCACCGCATGACTTGGGTTAGGAACAAGGGGAAGCAGAGGGACACCCGGTTGTAAGGAGCTGACACAGAGGATCAGAGCACTGACAGCAGTGACAGCATCTCCCATTGGAGCAGGGCGAATCGAACCACCCCTTCTCCTGTGCTCTCAGTGTAAGGATTGCAACATCAACACGTAAAATCAGTTGCAAAAGCCCTCGCTGACCAAGTAGTCATAGCAATTACAAACACACACCACTTGCTTCCCTTACCCTCATCTCAGGAGCAGCCGTGCTCTAGTGTAAGTGACTTTGTTCACAGCGAAGCCTAGATTGCCTAAGCTGCACCACCATGACTGAGTAAAGTCTGATTTCCACCCCCTCCAACTGTTCTAGCTCAGTAGGTGAGATGGATTTAAAACAAACAAAAAAACACCAAAGCCCAAGGGTACTGAATTTAAACTAGACACCCACAATTACATTTTCAGTAGCTAAGTTATAAAAGAAGATAGATAAAAATAAAATTTCAGAAGTGTGAAGTTGTCACTGGAATATTTTTATCTAAGGTGAGTCAGAAAGCCTGAGAAGCAGGATTTTTTTTTCCTAATAACACTGAAAAAAAACTTAGAAAAAAAAATATCAACACAAAACCACCACCCCCCCCAACCAAAAGAATGAGAAAGTTAAAAGCTACACAAAGCTTAATCAAGACACTGGTTCCTGCAGCATGTCAGAAGCAACAGGTTCTTCTTATGCAGACAGAGAGAGACGCATCTTATTAGAAAGGAGTAAACAAAACCCACCCCTCTCTTAACCCAAAACAGGAAAGTTGCAGGGATCGGAGAACCCTATAGGCATTTGACAGTACCAGAAAAGGTCATTACAGCAGCTTTCCTATCCAAAGGCTGAAGACAAAGTACAAAGAAAACACATTCTTGAATAGGAGGAAGGGGAACGTGAAGTCTGAACACAGCCTGGAAGAACAGGAAAAGTCAGGGAGAAGAAGGGACAGAGACCTGCCACTCATTGACCACGACTGCAATTCAGGGTTTAACATCACTGCAGTGTATGTCTCCACGTGTCTGCTGTGAGTTGGCAGAAATGGTTCACTACAAAAACAACAGCAGCAATACTGCATGCATGTAACAAGTCCCAGGTTAAAACTCCTGTTTTGAGTGATGCTGGCCTTGTACAAATCTCCCCCAAAAGAAACCCACCTCTTCCAGTCTACATGAAATAGACTTTAAAAAGAGTTTCCTCTGACAAAGCTTTTGATTTTGTGTGAAAGTTTAATATTCTTAAGTCCATAATGACAGCAGTATAAAGAATTTAGATTAAAGGAGTTTTTTGGTTTTGTTTTTGGGTTTGTTTTTTTTTTAACCCCAAGGTCAGAGTGTACAAAGAAAGCTCTGCCATCAACTCGATAGGGACAGAAGCATGTTAAGCATTGATTAAAGTGCAATTTCGTAGCAATCCTAAGACATCCGTTTCTTTTCCTGCAGCTGTTACCCATGCTTTCAACAGCACTGGTACCACTCCACTCTGAAATCAGGTTCTGCCTCAGTGCCAGATCTCCATGGCCTGAAGCCCTTTGCTGGCATTTTCATGGCAGTAAAACTGTAAGAGCCATAAGCAAGTCAGTGAGATTGGGATGGCTCGTGGGACCATCATGGGAAGAATGAATCATCTGCCTTGAAAATATAAATGTTTATGATCACCGCTTCTATTCTGCACATACATTCTTGAGACACGCAACTTTTACAAGGGTGTTGATATTTATATAATTCCATAAATTTAGATGGTGCATTACAAACACAATATGCAGTCGTAGCTATAAATAGCACAGCAGTGGGACAGAATTTTCAACTATTCTTGTTTTCTGTGCACCACAAATGAGACGTATGGCACAAGTTAAGGAGCTAGAGGAAAGATAATACAGTTATTAGGCAACAAAAAAACCCCATGTGAGTCTCTGTATTTTAAATGGTGGAATGGAAGGCTAGACTTCTACCAAAGAACAAAAAAAATAAAATCAGTCCCTGAGATTTAACTCCAGCATTTAGCCATGGCTAAAAGATGAAGAGCAGAGAAATATTCTGAAGTGGAGGTTTTGATAATACATTATTTTCATGGCATGTTTTCAGTGTCAATGTGACAAACTAACACCTGCCCTTGACAAGAAGGATTCTGACAAACAAACACACAATGTAATCGAAAGACTAAACTTGTTTCTAAACCTTGGCTGATACTTTTTTAGTGCTTACAACACTATGGATGTATGCACAAATCTGTGGGGAACAGAAAAAGAAAAAAAAAAAAAATCACTGGATGTTGTAAGAGCATCATAACAATGTACCAAGGAAGACATTCTTCCAGAAGGCCAACTAATAAATTCCCAATGCATATTAAAAAGGGACAAACGAGTAACTCTTGGTAAGCTTTCTAAACTTCGATAATATTATTAGTATTAAGAGTTTGCTTCAAGATTTGTCAGGCAATGACTGTAATAGCAGTTAAGGCCTAAGGCTATTAAGCCTTGGGTACCTGAGGTCAACCAGCAACCTAGCACTGATGCAAGCAGTTAGCAGTTACTGTATTTATTTATTTTTTTTAAAAAAGGTTTCTTGCATCAGTCTGCACCCTAATTTCCATTTCTCTGCTCAATTAACAAATTAGTTCAGAAAGGAGGAGACTCCTGGTGCAAGCAGTACTTTTAGAGCAAGGACAGTTATAACTTTCATTTCATTTCTTCATTTTATACTGGATATATTATATTTATATTGGATATATTATACCAAATAACAGCTGGGGAAAAAAATATGGACTGAATTACCATTTCAAAAGTCCACTGAAATAATTCTGGACACTCAGATACTCCCAGACACGCCAGACCATGATTTCACGTGAGGAAGATGCATGCTACCACAACATTACTTGGCTCTGGTGATGGACTGACACACAATCGTAACAAGGTCAAACATTCAGAGCTCTGAAGCTCGAAAGTGGGGATCCGCACCTACTCTAGGGAAGGTCATACTCTGTGCCACTGCTGCCCTCCTGCCATGGGGAAATGCAATTACTCAACGCGGATGCTGTTTTCACAAGGAAATGGCCACCTCGGGCAGATCAGAAAAGTGGTTTTAACAGCTTTCAGTATGTACTTTAATGACTATTTTGTTACGTCTTTCAAAAAGCATCAGTCAGGTAGAAAAGATGAGCCTTTGCTTTATTGTCCACAACAGACATCTTCTACAGTGCTTCTTCACACTGAATTGACGTGGTTTCCCACATGTCCTCATCTGCCAAGTGAGCCACCTGTGAAGTCTGATCCACGGGTGCTTTCTCACCCTGGGCTATTAATAATGCATCTTCTTCTCCTCCTGCTAACTGAAGGCCAGAGCTACAAGAACAGTTAGATTCATCGAGTTTGTCCGTCAAAGACTCTGCTGTAGTTGTAGAGGACTGTTCAGTCTCTGTTTCAGCTTGTGGTTCTGTTTTAAAATGAAGTCCAAACATGTTATTTCGGATGAGGTATCGAATACACTGCAAAATCACATTCCTTTCGTGTCGGATGTCCTGGGCCAGTAACTGGGAAGAAAGAAGAGAAGATGATTGCACATTTCCCTCTAATGCTCTGTAGCCAATACAAGCCTACCAAGATGTACGGCTCTACTCAGAAATTTTGAACATCTCTGAATTTAAATAGTTGGCTCTCTCACACGAGTCCTGGACACACAGAGCCGGAGACTGCCTTACGAGAGGCAGCACAAGAAAGCGACGTATTCCCACACTGGGTGCTTTCCCACCGACTGCCCAGGGCTTTGGCAGAGCCAGCGAGTGTGTTTGACAGCACTACCACACAGCTTGCTGGGCTGGGAGATTTAAGGGCTTGCTGTCCCCTCCTCCCTCACGCCAGCTCACGCTGATCAGACCTCTTACTGCATCAGTTCAACTTACCAGCCAGGAGAAGACGAACCTGACAATTAGCAGCAAGCAGAGGGGCGTTCTGGAGTTTTGTTTGTTTGTTTGGAGTTTTTTTGGTGGGGTGTGTGTCAAAAACTGAACGGGGTGAGCAAAAGGCCCAGCATAGCAGAGAAGAAGAGGTGGGACCAGGCATCTGGAGAGGAGGTGGCAGGGAGGGAGCTGCCCTTTTGGGCAGCAGCAAGCTGCTAGAGCAGCACAGGTTGGTGGTCAAACACCACTTTTACAATGACAGAGGCTCATAACGACCACGATTCACTATGGTACTGGTATATGACTGTACCACTGAAATGGATGAAAAATGCACACATGCCCAAAGTGCACATGTTTAAGCATCGCTCGTTTAGTGCCATTAATGCACTAAGGCAGGTAGAACAAGTGACAAACCTGATGGTATCTTTTGGATTAAGCTGTCAGTCTCAGTTTGCTCAGGTGGTAGAGAATGTCACGGAATATACCTAAACACCAGGAATTTCCCCCCCAATTATCTGACTGTAAACCCAGATGACGATGTTCTCATATCATGGACTATAATTAACACCTGAAGCAAAGAATGCATTCCAGGCCACATATTCCAATACATCAGGATAGGAAGTCTATTAGCATCTTGTACACTTTCCAGGTTATACTATATCTGTAATTTAATATCCTATGTATTTTTTATTAGAAAACTCCTATGAGTAAAAGATACTTCTAAATACAAGGAAAGGGCATGTTTCATCAGGTACCAGACTATGGATTTAAACAGCAATAACTGGTTTGGGCTATAATCCACCAACCTAAGCCTAATAGCTTAATCAAAGTGCTAGAGGCCTCCCTCATCTCCTTTAACCTCATGAAAGTTCATTTTGGTATTTTTAAAAAAAAAAATTAAAAAATAATAATAAAAAAAAAAATCAGCCAGAAGGCTGAAGGACCTTTTGTCATTGCGAGTGTCAGCCGAACTAGTACTCTGAACAAACAACAAGTTTAAAGCAAGTGGCTGAATCTGTAACTATCTGATCATGCACCATCACCCTATCAAAGACTGTATCTTTGTATTAGATTTTTTAACGCAGGGATGGGTATCAGTGGGGAGATGCTACACAGGCCTTTTTATTTTGTCAGCATACAGAATGGCTAAACACACATTACTGTTTGCATGGCTACAATAAACACGTTTTAGTAGTGCCCAAGCTCACTGCCGAATGAGTGCCAATAGACATCTGCAGCTATTCTCCTACCTCCCCTTTTACTTTTTTTTTAAAAGCATCATTTCACTGACACAACATCCTTTTCTTAGCAATCCCTCTTCCTTACTTTTTGGATAAATTTTCAGCAGTGACTCACTAAAATTTCAACTTTGCTTCCTCAAGGTTTTTATACACTGACCATTTCTGACAAGGGAAGCCTACCTGTGAATCTCAAGCACTCCTCTGTGATTCACAGCCACAGTATACATCCTTTAACAACAGTTTTGAGCGACATTAAAATGCAAAAAACCCCACCAAAATGCAATTTTAAAAATGGACTATACTGGCAAGCTACAATTCAGGCTTCCAATGTTCTGCCAGCTTCTCTCAGCATGTGGAGCTTCATATGACTTTTTTCCAGAGTCCTCACTGCTTTGATCACCAACAACTTTGAAGAGCAAGAGATAAAGATGACTGCATGCTTCGGAAGCTACACAAAGGGCAAACACTTCCTTTTCAGTCACTACGAGTTTTAATTCTCAGCAGCAACAGTAGTATGTGCTAAAAGGAGTATCAAGGGATTTCTCCCACATCTGCAGCCTGGGATGTGGCTTATCAGGTATCTCTTGCCTAAACATCCTGCGCTGTTTCAGAGCCCTTATGCCAGTGGCACCCTGCTTTCTCCTGTGTTCTGCCCACAGTAAGTTTTCCTTTGATGGGGGAGCTTTATGCTAGCTATTTAGAGAATCACAAGGGCAGTCTACCTATCTGACACTGCTTTTGAGCAGGTTTTGTCCTTTGTGCAGCTCATTTTAGGCACATCATTAAGTTGTCATCTCTTGGTCACCAAAGTCAGTCATTACCTGAATGCACACCAAGGGTATTTCTATTTGTCTATTTAAGCTCTACACTTTCTCCGAGTTAAACGCTCACTTCACTATTTTAAGACAGGACCTTTGCAAACAGACTGCTCTAACTTCTCACAGGGAAGAGGAGAACTGCTCACAAATAGTGCTGCTCTTGTACAGGAGACATTATTTTAGCACTAAGACTGTTACCATTTCCAGAAGAGTTGGACGGCGCTTTGGAAGGAGAGGTAATGTTTTCTTGCTTCTGTTATCAGGCCCTCTGGGGGGACGTGCATTTGAATTTGAGCTTCTTAACGTCGTGTCTGCATATTCTGGACGTTTTTGATTTGGGTTTCGACTCCAAGGAACATAAGTAGTTTGAGGCGCGTTTCTGAGTGCAGCCTGGTTTTTCTCAGCTTTTGTTGCAGTCTTGACAGGGATTTCTTAAAGAAAAAGAACACACTTTCACCTCAAACTTAAAAGCCTCTTTAACGTGCTTATATCCCCATGCACTGGCAGTTCATTAGTACTATTCTTGCTCACATAACCTGATGTGAAGATGTTCAAGGTTTACTTGGAGGAAGGGAGGGTCTTGTTTGGTTTGGGGTTTCTTTTAAAATACAAAGAATAATTTCTAAACATTCACAGAAAGGAAAACAAGATATTTAAATTCTGCAATACAAAAGGAAAAATAGAATTGAACGAGATTTTCAAGCCTCTGCTTTGTTATCACTTAGAAAGCACATTGCTTCTGCTTCACAATATAGCTTGCTGCAAATTTGGCTGCTGAGAAAATCATGATACAATTTAGGGCAGAGGATGCCCAAGATCAATTCCCTGCCTGCTAGCTGCTCTCTGTAACTTCGGATAGGCCATCTAGGGCGCGTAAGGCATAGTGACTATCTGCAAAAACAAGGAGCAGCAGCAGTTCTCTACCATACACCGATGCATACACTCAGAGAAGCACAAAATCCAAGTACTACGGAGTTCAAGTCTTACTGCAACACCCAGAAGCCTTCTATGGAAAAAGCCCTTAAGGACATGGAAATTAGTTCACAGGGTGAGCTTAACAGCTTTTTCCTGGCACTATTCAAACATTATTTCAAGTGAGACTGAAGATGGGCTGCTTTTTTTTCCCCAACTAGGGGAAAAAAGGCTTGGGAAATTTGATGACACGCACCCTAACCAAAGACATTTTATGGCCCCCCTTCAACCCAGGACATGCTGCTGAGAAAAGGCAAGCAAAGAGGGGGGAAAAAAACCCACCCAATCTTTCAGGAAACTCTGTTTGAGGCTATGTAAAGTATGCTGTAGGGCTGAGGGGGGTGCATTAGATGCAGCTCAGGCCAAGTGGACAAGGCCATCCTCGTGCACTGGCTGTCTGCACAAATGCTGTGTTCTGTCCAGGTGCTTCTCCAAGACTGGGAGCTATCACCATACTGGGAACAAGTAATGGCTCACCCAGTAACCCCAGTTAGTGCTAAAAACTGGGAGGAGGGAGGAATGGGGAAGCAAGAGGAGCAGAATAACGGCATATCCTTTTACTCCTTCCAGCCTGTCCTTATGCATGGCTTACACCAGTACTAACATGCGCTGTCACTGAAAATTAAGTGAAAAGGATCTCTACACAGACTGCAAAAACATCCCTGTGCAAAACCTTTTACAAGCTTCTCTCTTTACTTGTATAAGCCTAAAAATCAACAGGTACAAGACAGCTCTAAATTGCAGCACTGGTAGACAGGCATCAAAGGGCATTTCCATAGCCAAGTGTTTTGGAGATACAGCCACTGAACTGGCATTACATTAACATCTTTGCTAAATACAAGCCACAGCATCTTACATGTTGTATTTTCTTCTGCAACACCTTTGATTTCCCTTAAAAGTTTTTTCTCAAGAAATTGTAAATACTATGTAGGTTCTGTCTGGCATTGATAACCTGCCAGTTTCAGCAGTTGGGGATGCAGCCATAAAGAGCTGCCACTGGGCTACTGCACTCATAAATGCTGCATTTATAAATAAATGGGACCTGGACAATGGATGGGAGATGGCAAAGGACCAAATACAGAAGAGGTGAAGCCCCCCACCCTTCCCAAAGAATGGTCATTTGTGATCAGATCTTATCATTGCTTGCAGTCCACACCAGCACAGTGACGTAGGGGAGAAGGCAGAGGACACTCCTACGCACCTTCGGGCTCGCTGTCGGATGCGCTGCCGTAGTTGGCTGACAAGGAACTCAGGGCGGAGGTGACCTGCTTGGGAACAACAGTCAATCCCAGCTTCCCATCTTCGGCTTCGTCCTTGTCAGATTCTGCAGGGAGAGAAAAGTCAAGAGGGATTTTTCCCAACACACCTGCATGCCAACAGCCAGCCTTGCTTTTAAATCCCCATCTCACCACTACGCAAGACCAATGTCAAGCACCATTGCTCAACATCGTGGAATGATAAAAAGAAAAAAAAACAACCCACACTTGCCTACCCTCTGTAGACATTCAGTGGCAAAGTCATCTCAACACTGGTTTACCATGCTGCTAGCAAAGCTACAGAAGCAAAAAAAAGTTTCCTGAACAAGAGCTTGGGCTTTCTGTTTCTTTCTTCACATACCAAATGTAATTATAGGTTTTATTATCAAGTATAGGTAAAGAGAGAGAGATGATTTCATAATATGTTTTGAAGTCTTGTTGCATTTAGTCCTGTGGAGGCGGGGGAGAAGGATTCAAAAGCCAATTGGGGGGGGGAATAAAAAAGGAGAATTAGGCTCATTCAAAGCGAGAATTTAAGACCAAAGAAATTTTTTTATAGTAAAGAAAGTTCATAAGGGTCATTGAGAACCAAGCCTACAAATTAGACGATCGGTTTTCAGCAGTACTTCAGACTATTCGATACTTAAATCCCCGCAGAGCATTACAGACACGCATGAGTAAGCAAGGTATTACAGTCTCAAACTGCCCCAAAAGACAATACCAGGAAGACAGGAGGCCAGCGGACCAAAAATGCTGAAATTGAGGACACTAGGAAAACAGAGCCCTACCAGAAAAAGATTCCTAAAAATAAGCCATCACAATTTTGCATGTTTTAGTTTGAAACAAAGGATCTATATGCATTAAAATCTTGGAAAGACTCTCAGGTGAACAGTGCTAGAGTTAGCAGGAAAACTAGGAAATGCTTTTCAGTTATATACCTGCATACCTATTTATATGTGTATACATACATATATATGTGTGTATATATACACATACATATATGTATGTATACATACATGTGTGTATATATATACACACACACACACCCCCTGACTGCTAGAAACATACTGAGAAACTAGAAGCCTGTTGAGACTTCTAGAAAAAGACTGGTTACAATCCTGTTTTCACACAGAAAAAGAGTTGTGCCCTTTCCCGTCCCCTGTCTGTCTAAGCCTGCCCCACAGGAAAGCTGCCTCACACTTCTTAAGAAGATTTTATTGAAATAAACACTTTTGAGATCTTTATTTTGAAATCACAAATGTTTCTCTATGCTTTTCTAATATATCATTAACAATTGGCAATTTGATTCATTGGAGCTTGTGCCGTTCAGCAAACCAACTTTTAGACAAAATACGCAGGCATTTATCTAAACTACCTACCTGTCTCTTTTTACTTTGAGCTCTTTTTGAGAAAGGTTGATTCTCACTGGTTTAGTAATCATGCCAATTTGCAATTACATTGGAAGCTCATGCTAAATGCGGTGCATTTTTCTAACTGAGAATACATAGCATCAGCATATACTGAAACAATTATAAAAATAGCATTTACTCCAAGTTATTTTGATTCATTGCTGCTTTTTTCTCTCTCATTCAAAATGTTGAGTACATACTGAGGTTGGGCGCCTGTTCTTTTTATTTTCTTTAAATTTTAAACAATTACTTTTAATTTGCTTTTTAGCAAATTAGGAAAACACATTTACTAGAATACATTTTCTCTTTGAGAGTAACATGTTTGGAGGAAGCATTATGCACTACGGAATACAACTGACTGTTTCTGGTCAGTAGTTCCCTCAAAATTTTACACCTGACAGGCTCATCATCTTACCTTTTTTCTGGTTATAAATCAAGAGGAAAATTCTGTTCTCTCATCTCCCAATCAATTTCTTAGCTTTGAAGGAACTAGCTACTAAACAGAACTTAAGTGAATGCATTATGCAAAAAATACATTCCCTCTAGAGAAAGGGCTGCTGCTGTTAGAAAGGTTAAATACTCCAACAAAATGTATCTATACAGCAAAATCACGGACTTCAACTGAATTTTTGAATTCTACTTTGTTATATTGTGTTTGTTATTGTTTGTTATGTCTATGTTTCTCAATAGTATAAAAAACTGCAACTGGCTTTAACAATGTGTAATAAGCAAGTACCACATTCCTTTTCTACCTATTACAACAGAATTCACTAGCTGTACTTTGGTATAATTAGGCTTTTTATCATTAAGTAAAACACAGATGCTGTGGAGAAATACAGTTATATTTAAGCATACTTAAGTTTCCCAACACGCAGAGATTAGTGGAATAAACAAATTGCATAGGGATGCTGAGTTCTTGTTCCCACTAATTGAAGATTATGTTTTCAAGAGGAATAACTCAGCATCAGACGTCTTTCCAGGGGATGCATTCTAGCCTTGTTGCTAAAAATAGCTGGAGTATATGTCAGCTTACGTGCCATATTCCAAGAGTACTGCATCACTGCTGAATATATTATAAATAGTTATATCTGGAGAGTTTATATTGCTGCCGGCATGTGGAAACAAGACATGCTCACCAAAAAAAACTAAGCAGCAATACTTCAGAAAACACACGCATATGGAGAGTATCAAGAGTAAATTAGATATAGCAAAAAAACAGAATTAAAAGAAAAATGCTGACATTTTAAGTAATTCACTTAACTAATACAACAAAATCCATTTGTTTTCACATTCTAAACACTGTTATTTCAAAAACACAAAGGGATATTTAATAGTCTTTAAAAAATAATTTGATTGTCTAAGTACTTTATTCTTCTTCTGGCTTTATAAAGATTTGCTTATTTTATACATTGGTTTAGCAACCTAAGTCGATGCACGTCCTTTAGGCTATCGTACAGTAATTACAGCAGAACGTGTAATATTGCACACAAACTTTTTGGCAGCACTTCCAAAATCCTCACTAGCAAGCAAAAGTTTCAGCATCTAAATTTAAAACAACTCAGATGCTATTTCTTTTCCTTTCCTTCCTAAAGTTACTACAGCATCACTTCCTTATAGCTCAAACCACCTTCCCTTTGCTGCCTTTCCCAGCCAAGTGTTTTGGACAAAAAAAGCATTCCTAACCAGGAGATTACAGGTAAAATAAGATCATTATGGTAAAGTACTGGTTAAAACAAAGATAGAATTGAGGTGCTCCATTAAGAGCCCAGAAACTGTCTTTGGTTTGTTATCTAAACATTGATTTAAAGCAAGTAATGTATTTTAAAACATACAAAACTAAGACACATAAGTATCCAGCGTGGATAGTTTTCAAATCCAAGACACTCCTACATCCTGCCTCCCAACATCTTCTCCTCTTCAGATTAAGCGTTTTTTGACCATGAATAAATGATTAGGAAGCATTGAATAAAATAAAATTCAATGCTTCCTAATTCTCACAGAAAAATCAGAAAGACATAAAAGTAGTCTGCTAGATTTTCCCTGTGTGTTTATAATATGATCAACTTGGCTTGCAAGCAAACAAATGTAGAAGTGCTTAATGCTGGTAGCATCTTAAACATTCCTGTGTCAGCCTTTCCCGATCAGAATTTTTCTTCCTCTTCAATGACTTTGTATTTCAGCTTCTTTCCAAACTGTATCTCATCCAAGTCTGCTAGTTTTAGCTCCTCCTACCAGCACAGGTGGACATGAATTCAGTCAGACACATACATATCTCAAAGACTTCTATACAGAGGTAGTTTGTTCCATAACAGGCCAAGCCTACTAGAGTAGAAGCTCCCCGAAATGCAAGATTTACCCCATTTCCTTTAGATAAACCATTAATTCACATTTCACAATAATCACACTGGAAATGTTCTTAGAAGACCATGTCCTCAATCAGGGTATCTCTCTACGGAAATTTCTATTTAAAAGGAAGTTCTAAGGGCAAGTTTTAGGCACAAGGCTATTGGACTACCTTCATGCTTATGACCCTGTTGGCCCTACTGTAGCCACAATACAGCAATCCTGGGCTTTCTTTTTTTTGTTAGTAACAATGAGAAGTGTGACAACAGGCTCCCCAGTATTCTTCTCCAAGCATACTGTAAAGCCTTGCATCAATGCATCAATCTTCTAAGAGAGAGTTATCCCATTTTAAACATGTCCAGTTAGCCCTCTTCAATCAAGGACAGAGTTTAAATGTTCTTCTAAATCCCCATCTCTCCCCAGAAGTTGCTAGTTACACAAAAGTTCTTTTCAGCAGTACTAGTTAAAATAAAAATTCTCCAAGTTCCTTCATCTTACCAACGTCACTGCTTGCCAGAAGACCAAGAGGGTCCGCGTCCTTCACATACAGCTGAGCCTCCAAAGCACGCTGTTTTTCATGTTCCTTTCCACACATGTTGTTTTCTGGTCCATTGGCTTCATTTTGAGTTCTAGGTACATTATAATCACTGCTGGTCTTCCTAAATTTCTTCCAGAATGGGCGCCTTTGTCTTCTCCGCTGTCTTCCTTGCTGCCCAAACCTCTCTTCATTTTCTGGAGGTTTCCACATCCCCTTCATTTTGCTGGAGAATAGAAACACAAAGCTCATACAAACGACAAGCTATGAGAATAAAATCAATTGACGTAACCAAATGGCTCAGGCCCACATTTAAGGTTCAGCAACACAGCATGACCCTAGGACTTACTCCAGCTCAGCTAAGGTGGTGACAGACCAGACAGGTAGTCACAGCTCATCTCATTGGCAGGGCAATGTGACAAAGCTGGAACCTAAATTAAGAGTTTGAAGTTCATGAGTTTCATCTTTTGACAAGGCAAAGGGTACGAGGGCTAAGCAAGTTTCTTGATCATCTGCAGTGTGAGGACATAATGTTTTCATTTCACATTACAAAGCCAACAAATATTCCCTTCACTTAATCAACGAAGTCATTCAAAACCAGGGGGAACATGGAATTAAAAGGGAATCATCTGCTACAAGTATACTTCCACTGCTGACATCTCCTTTTTCCAGTTACAGCTCAGAGAAGGATCTTGCTGCACTAAAACCATTCAGCCATCTGACACCATTAATTGCAATAATAACTGCCTAGTCCTGCCTCCAACTAACGTGACGTTCATCTTTTTCACTCGGATGGAAAAGGAAGAAAAGAAACTTCTATCAGGACAATGGATTTTAAAAAACCCCAAACAAGTCCTAAATTATGGAAAGAGCACAGCATGCTGGTCCCACTAATCTTCCAGCTTATCCTATAAACACAAAACATGTTTATAGAAAGGTACCTGAAGAGCCTAACAAACTCTCATCAAAGTCTATAGATACAAGAACAGGTCGGACCCAGACAGAAAAGCAAATATAGAAGTGACAACATAAGCTTCCTGAAAATACTTATTTTCAAGCAACAGAAACTTAATTCAGCACAAGACTGCAGCTAATCATCAGCACATTACAACCACAAAAGACATACAAGATCTACTGTCTTGAATGAGCCCTGTGGTTCGTTTTGCTCTGTACTCTCTCCCTCAACCTCACCTACAGCATGGCAGAGGTCCTGTTATCCCTAGTCAACCATATAATACCATATTTGGGCAAGAGCTTCTTCCTGAAACTTCTCCCTGGGTCTAGAGTCATGCATCTGCAAGGAGTCCCACAGGTGTATTTCTAACCTGGTACCTTGTCCCTGATAAGCAGCCAGTGGAACATGTGAGGAAAGAAAAAAAAGAGCATAGAAGCAGGGCAAATGGTCACCTTTCTCCTCGCCTAATTTTCAGCAGTGTACCACTTAGAGACCCTCTCTGACTACAGACGCTCACAAGACACTGACGGTTTTGCGTCTCCTGCTGTGGAATACTGTCGAATGTCTGGCATCCCTGAAATCTTGCAGCAAGGTCTGAATATTTTGTGAAAATGGACTTCTTTTGTTTTTTCTTCATTCTGATGTCTAAAATGGCTATTTGATACCCCCATTCTTCTTGAGTTACAAGAAACAGTGTGTAACTCCATTCTATTCACCTCTTCCCACCTACAGAATTTTTCTACACCTCCATCATACAGCCCTTCCACGCCACCCACTTCTTTGCTTGTACAGAAACGTTCCCATTACCAACATTCCTCTCTTCCATACCTTTCCAGCCTAATTAAGGCGTTCTTGAGAGGAGAACAGGGCCTGCCATAGCATTCAAAATGGCTTTATACCGCAACAAAACATATCTCACTTCCTTCTCCAGTCATTTCATGACAGTGTCTAACACTGATTGCTCAGCCCTGATAGCATCATCCACCACAGTGCTTCTATGGCACAAGAAGCAAGCCACCACCTTCCTGTACATCAGTCTCTCATCCACACAAGGAGGCTAATATTAGCTCCCATAATTCAACTCCATCTAGACAGAGAACTGCATTTCTGAGTTTGTACAACCAGGCTCTAAATTCAGGATGTTGTTGTATAACCTAGAAGATATCGAGCAAATATAGGCTCAATTAGAGGTGTTGTCCTTGCCCAAGGGTTAAAAACAACATTCTGATTTCCCTGGGGCCTCAAACAACAGAAAGAAACCCCAAGGTCACAAACACATCCCAACAAACAGCAGCCTGGCATCTGCCTTCCCCTTGTGAAAGATGTACTCTTCACATCCCATTCAGAGGGGATAAAGAGCCATGCGCTATTAATCAGCTGTTGCAAGACACCACGCAGACTGCCAAAGTGGTCCTTCTGCCTCTCTAATCTCACAAGCGGGGATGCTGAGAATTAGCAGTTGTAAGGCACTTCAGAGAACCACAAATGGAAAGCGCCGGAGAAGTGTTAAGTATCTAATCCCTTCTAAATCTTACTTAGCTATTTGCTTTAATAGTACAGCTTGCTGTATTCTATTTTTGCCACATGCATCAGTAAATTTGCCAGATAAGCACCAATTCCAGAATCTTTACTGTTGATATACAAAGCAAAAACGACAGCTTTTTGGACAGTTCATCAAGTCTGTAGTGCTAGCAGTTCAGGGAAGGAAGGTGAAAAAAAGAACAGATTTCTAAAATCAACAAGAGTTAAAGGTCACCAAGTGAAATCAAACAGCAAAACAACCTCTAGTTTTAAGAGCTTTGCTTTTGCAAACAATTTTCCAGATATAAAGTTACTAACACATGTAATAGATGAGCATGAAATTGCTGACATTTAAGACTACATAATGCACCCAACTCACAGCCACAACAGTTACCAAATAAACCTGTAGACACCAAACAGTTTGTTACTGTGACAAGCAAAACTTATCTTTGCTCATAAGAACCTCCAAACGTAACTCCATATGTTTGCAGCTTTAGTCTCAATGCCTAGGTTTGGTTCTTTGGGTCCAAATCACTTCTGCAACTTTATATCTTTTGAAGGAAGTTTCTACTTTAGTCTTTTATAAACTCTTCCTTCCAAAGTCTCAAAAAGCAACTGGTTGGAGGGGTGGGTAAGGGTTGGGTCTTCTGAAGCACATGCTGCACCAAGGTAATTTGCACTATCACCATTTAACAAATCACACTAGCCTGGCATGAACCCAATTCTGCACTATTCAATCACTTTACCATGGTGCAAGTTTTATTTTGTTTGGTGTCATTCCCTATTAAAAAAAAAAAACACAACCAAAAAAACCAAACAAACAGGGCAGACAAGCTCCAGCTTCACTTCCATGCAGCAGCAAGTGGGATTTACCAAGACCCCCTTAGAAGTGGGTCTGCTCCTGCCTTCCAGCTCAGTCATTTTCATTTAAACAAGTGATATTCTGGGGGCATGGATCATTATAACATTTTTTAAAAGTCTTCCTACAGGCCCTGAAGTAGAGCTGATGAAGTTAGCTGGTTCCACATAACACTGACACTGTGGGGAGGAGAAAAGAACAAAGATCATACTGTAAAGTAATTCACAATATAGGGGAGAGAACAGCTAAAAATCCAATAGTATTAAGTATTAGGTCCAGAACAAAGGTAGCAGATACATAAAGATGATAGAGGGTAGAAGAAAGAAGTAGCACTACTTAAGTTATGAAAATAAAGTTAAGTCTTCCTCCCCTCTTCACTTGATTATTGATTTATCATCTGAAAGGAGAGAGTAAGAAGCCAAATCCGCTCATAAAATCTGTCTTGGCCATCTTCAGGCACTAAAGGATAAGACCATGTGGATTCATTATGCTGCATGACTTCTGTCCCCATTATTTCTTTTTCAGAGACCAAGGTTACGCTGATCTAATGAATGGCCACTAGAATGTGGTTTTCTCAAGCAAGTCAGAGTGCAGAATTCAGCATGAACATAAGATTTCTAATATAATTATTGTTTAATTTAACTGAAGTGGACTACGAAGCACTGTAAACAAAGGAACATTACATCTGCATTTTGTCAAATGACCTGTCCTCTGTTAAAGGGCAGCTAGATCGTGTGTACAGTAGAGGCAGTAAATGCTGGGAGACCACAATGAGAGCATACTTCTGAACTCATTAAGAGGAAAGTAACAAGCTTCTTTCAAAACGCTTACCCAAACTGTTGGGTAGTCAGCACTTCTCCTCTTTCTTCCTTCTGCATCTGCATCGCCTTCTTCCTTTCAATGTTTGCCAACGTAGGAAAATTTCTAGAAGAAAACAAAAAAATTCACTGGCTTTTAAATGATTCACTGTACTTTGTCAATTCACCCTTTACCAGACCAGCGTCCTCTATAAATGTAGTGGATTTTTAAAAAAAAGCAATAGTTTTGTAAGATGTTTTATAGAAGTTTAACAAACTGTTTTCTTCTTAAAAAGGCAAGAAACCCGAGTGCAGTTATGCTTACATACTCAGATAAAAAAAAAAAATCTACCAAATTGGCATGACTAGATGCCAATCAAACATCAAACCATCAAACCAGCTACAAACAGTTCAGTCATGCTTATGGACCCTCTGCCTGTCCCTACACATAACAGCATGCAATTTTATTATTTTGGTGCTATTTGAAGGATCTTAAAAGGTACAACATGCCTTTAACAATACAACTGCTGAGTTCTTGTAATATAAAAAAAAAAGGTTATAAGAACAGCTTTGGGTGCACAAGATTCATCTAGTGTGACAGTTAAGGAAAAGCACACAAGTTTCCTCTCGAGCAATATTCAGTATTGTGCTTGCACACTGACCTCTACTTCACCAAAATTACTGTCCCTTTTTTCTTCAAGCTTCCAGGAAAAATTACTAAGTCATGCAGATCAAAACAAATCTACTGTTATAACCATCTCCCAAACCATCCCTCTCTTCCATTCTCCTCCTCCTTCCCCATCCCTCCCTGCGGACAAACGCCACGCTGGTTCTAACATGCAAGGCCTGCTGCAAATTACCATCAAAGCCCAAAAATGGCTACACTGGCTGCTCCGTAAATATTAGTTAGCTAAATCCTAGTCCTTTGAGATAAAGGTGGTAAATGGGAAACACATATACACCCACACCAGCTTCTGGACTGAAATGCAAAGTATAAATATTTGATAAGTCTATTAAAATGGAGTGACAAGAAACTTTGAACAGCTACTCACTATATATAGCTATCAAAAAGGACACATATCTTTCTTTAAATATTTAATCTTATCACATGCATCTTCCCCGTTTTACAACATGAATGTTAAGCCTCACACTGATGCAAGACAGCTTCAACCAGATACCAAGGGAAAAAAGATGAGAAGCATTTCCTACGAGACACACCTAAACACGTTACAGAATTTGTCTCCTTTAAGAGGATTTGAACACGAGCTGTCAACATCTATTTTCATTGGATTTCTCCCAGAAATCCACCATACACCTCAAGCGAGCATAGGGATGTGATGTTTTATCTCCACTCTTCTCCGTTAGCTACACTTGTTCATCCATGTTACGACACTCCCAGCACACAGCAAGCATGTGATGAATTATTTAATCTCAAGAGTTTCACATTGACAAAGACCCCTGCGCTTGGCACCTCTCCACAGTTTTAGGATAAGGTGCTTTCCTTCCCTCCTGTGAGCCTTGCTCATGTGGAGAGAGCTGTAAAATAAATAGTTATGCTCAGAAGAGCCCCAACCTTGTCTTAGCAATTTTTTTTTTTTTTTTTTTTTGGAATACATACGGGAAGACCCTTACTCCTGGAGCAAAGGAGTCTTCAAAGTGCTCCTATAGTTATGCTGATTAAGGACATATTCAGACACGCTCTCACAACATGATTTGAGACATGACTGCCTCCCACTTTCATTCCTATGAGTTACCACTCCCTCCACCGAGCCACCGTAATGGACTCTATGAACGCTTTCAGTTCGATTCAGTGCCAAGACAGACAGATTTCTCCTAAACCACCCTTCCAGTTGACACAGGCAGTAACTACAGCTAAAGAGAGCTCAAGTCATAAGTCCGAGCATGCCTGCAAGGCACCTATAGTGGCTGTGTTTATTTTCTCCAGCTCTCCTCAAATGTTAAACAGCATTTTACTCACTGTCTTTACCTTGTACAGAAAATGTACCTGTTTTGACAGCACACATGCACGGAGTGTTTCATTTCATTTGCAATGAGCAAATGGGCACCTGCAAGTTTATTCTTCCAAGGACTTGGTTGGCAGTAAGCTCTAGATGTTCAAGTCCACAGGTCACCAGCCTCAGCACAAGGTAGACTGGGTTCACTCCTCCCCAGGTGTTCTGCTGTGCAACGACGAGGCTGGGCTAAGCCCACCAGTGCATCATGGTGGGACCGGGCCAAGTCAACCCCAGTTCTCCCTGGAAGGAGCAAATGGACCAAAGAGGCATGGACCAAAGTTACCCACCCACCCCAATGTACCAGCCCCAGTGCAACTCCACAACTCATCAGGTACCACAGCCCCAGCACAAAGAGGTCTGTGCACCTCCTAACATCAGCTAGATCTTCCCATGGAGGCAGCAAAATTCAACTGGACCCTAAGTGGAAGCAGATGCCTACAATGGAAACATTATGGTCTTGAGGTACAACTTTATGGCAGACTTTGCAAACTTCACTATCTAAGGACAGCCACAAAGTACTCGAGAGAGGTCAAAAATCAAAGAGAGGAATTTAATTCTTTTTGGTACAGAGAATTCTTATTCAGGAAGGTTACGTTTAGGAAGACCACTCCTGAACAGATGTGCGACGATGCAGAAGGAAGAGCCTATACTGAATCTTTCCACATAAAAGGCCATGTGTTAAAATCTGATGAGCTGACTTGGGTTTGAATCCTTCTCAGAAGGCATGCCCTCCTCCCCCAATAAAACAAGGTACTTAAAATGCCACCTACAAACACCACCGAAGCAGAAGTAGCCCAGCACCTAGGTCCTGTAAACAACGTGTCAGAGCTTGACCACAGACAGCTTCATCAGTCACCACAAAGCCTTTAAAAACCTAAGCAATTTCTTGTAAAAGAGGGAGTTAAACCAGGACGTGATGGTCTGGCAGAGTAGATTTCATGAAGGAGCCAGCAGTACCCAAGAAGTCAGCCCCATTTCACAGCAGCTGCAGTTTCCAGAGACACTTCCATGATCCAAAATGGAAGTTTTTCAGCATAAATTGTCAGGATAACACCAGAAATCTGGTTTTCAGGCTAAGATGAGTATATTGCATACACACCAACAAAGTGACATGCAGGTGAAGGATACCCTAAGCTTCCAGAGACAGGAAATGGCGACATTGAGCATAATCACTAACATGTGTCCCTTAGTGAGCAGGGTTTTGGTTTTTGTTTTTTTTTTTTCTTCCAATAAATGAGTGCACTAGCCGAAGTCATACGTGTTTTATAGACCAGCGTACTCTATTTTGCTCACATAAACATCAGAGTAAACTAGCTCTTAGCAAGCAGTGGAAAAACAGAGCTTTGCCAATGTCTAACAGAAAAAAGACCTGTTTCTACAGCAGTTTACAAAATGAATTTCTGAGTCCAGAGCTATACAAGTTTATCATCTTTACAGGAACAGCTCTGTGATCAAATTGCCTCAATTTCTTGAGCTGGTCTTGATTGCATACACACAACCAACAGCAAAGTGGACATAGATAGCCCAAAGGGAACAAAAATGGCCCAACAGAGAGCTGACAAAAATCTTGGATTAAGACTCCCAGGCATTTTATCAAGCACTGCATCTCTAGTGTGATTTTACCATATGTTAGCTGAGGCAGTTTTATTGCTAATCCATCCCTGCAGTTCAGAGTAAACTTTATTGTATCTGTGTTTACCTTGATCTACCAACACATTCCTTCTACTTTGCTTCATCTTCTCTACTTTTGCCAGGTGCTAAGAAATTATTTTCCTTATTACATACTTAACTACTATGAATGCAACACCAGGGAGGATTCCAAGCTACTCTAGGATTATTATTATTCAACTGAAGAACCACAGATTAATTAGAAGTGGTGTGGTTGACAGTACTGGCCTTCATTCATTAAGCACATGCTCAGCCTTTGAGATATATTGCAAGGAAATACAGCGGTCAATCCCTAACTGAACCAAAAAAACCCAACAGATTAAAGAAAGAGGGGGAAGAGGGGGAGAATTTACAAGCAACATACAAGTTCCTCCAATGTTATATTAGGACCTAAGCAAAAGTAAGTTTATCGATTCACTTTAACACCAGATCAGCTTTGCCACAGTCTTTCTGGTAACCTTTGCTCAAGAAGAGTTGGTTAGAAACAGATGGGCTAGCAGGACCCAGATCTCACTTGGAAAGAAGGGAAGACAGCAATACCTCATTCTGACACATTAAGGAAATGCACTGTAGATAATTCCCTTTAAATTTCTGTTTAAGAAAAAAATATGCTGAAAACAGCACATTTCTCGACACTTGGAAGGGACAGGACAAATCAAAAGAAGAAAAGTAATTGTAATCACCAAAGTTGATGTCAGACTTCACAACCATCTGTCTGGAAAACACAGGGAAACCCTGAGATCCTGCTGAACTTCATGTCTATCATTGTCTGGTTAACTTCAGATTGCCTGGCTCAGCAGGTTCAGCGGGCCACAAACCATTAAAGAGCCTTTTAGGTGAGCAGAGACATGAAGGCTGCAGTGATGAACAGGGCATTGTACAGAACCCAAGACAGGAAAACAGCATTCTGACCCAGCATGCTTCATCCAGAGATACTTGCTCCTTACCAGCTCTCCCCCTTCTCTTCCCTCTATGTGAGTAAGGCTGCACTTTAAACACAGACTCTTTCTAATAGATTTTAGCAGGATACACAATTGAGCAACACAGCAGCTAATTAAGAAGAAAAATGTCAATTCTGTAAGTAATTATTTGTAACAGCTGAAAGAACAAGCAAGACAGGAATGTTAGGGATGCAGCATGGAAACACACACGTTAAATCATTGCAACCTAATTAGAAACAAACTACTAATGACCTAAAAAGATTCATTCTTAGCTCTGACTGGAGCTTCTAGAAAGAAAAAGACTTTTTCCTGTCACCATAAACCACAACTGCCTAATAGCTCAGACTCCCTCTGGTGTCCCTTTTTTCTGTACAATGCAATGTTTACTGTGAGTCAACAACAGACCTTCAGTACTAAACTGATGCTTTGCTGGAGACCCAATTAATGCTTCACAAAAGTTTCAGCTGGGTTTCTCTTTCCTTTTTTTTTTTTAATTAAAAAAGAAGAAGGATGTTAGTACAGCTTCCTTGTTGTACAAAGGGTAACAAAAGCCACCCAGGTAGTCATTCTACACCCATCCATTATAGCTAAACAAGATGCCCACACAAGGACTGAAGTACCAAAATAAACTACAGCATTACTCCACCTAGTGGCCTTGGCTTAGAAGGTCCTAATCTCATATTGCCTTTTTTGGTTGGTGGTCATGACTACAAGGCTTTATTTCCATTTATTTTACTGTGTCACAGTGAACAAAGGCTTTCAGCAATGTTATACCACAGCCAAATTACATTCATCTGTAAAAAAACAACCGTATGTGCCATGAGATTCTCTAGAAACTTAACAAAAACGATCTCAGGCAGAGTATCATCCTTAACATTAACGTAGATAAATGTTGCTTTGACTCCCAGCATCCACTCTCCAAGCAAACAGTACCTAAACATGATTGTACATTCAATTCCTGTTTCCCTAATGTTCTAGTAGACAGCAGAGCATGTACTGACATACATACCTTAAACATCATTTCAACACTTAAACCTTAGCATCAGCCACTAAACAGGAACTGTTGCAAACACCTCCCAAAACAGAAAAGTGTATGCAAAGTTGCAAATAAATAGCAAAGACTCTGCACACAAGTACTGGTATCTTTCCTTGAAGCTACTGTTAGAAAATTAAGTGTGGGCCACAAGACAAACCTAAGGACTTTTTGCTTTTTGCTAAATCTGTTCAAACACTTTGTATTGTAAGTAATAAAGACTTCATAAGTATCACTATTGGGGAAGGGAAGACAGCAATATGTAGAGTGAAAGCAAGTAAAAATCTAACCGTCAAGTATCTTTTGAATAAAATGAAACATTGGAACCAAAACTCATCTGACACCAAACTTGTACTTGCACAGATCACAAGCAATTTTTGTCTAGTTAACTACAGCATTTTAAACACAGGACAAAAGAAATTTTTCGTAAAAAAGAAAAAAAAAACAAAAACAAAAACCACATACACCAGGACCTACAGATTATCTTATTTTGTAAAAAATGACAGCAGGTACAACAGTTGACTGCTATGATGTGCTGACATAGTGAAAGACTTCCCTTTGCAGTTCTGAAGTTTGCAGAAAAAGCTGAAACCATGTCCAAAGGAATGTTCAACTTGAAGGGATTTGCTCCTTCCCATTACATGGGGAGAAATTTTGCTTCTCAATACAGCAAAAAGTGATGGGAGGCAATTAAAAAAAATCTCATACCATACATTCCACTCATTTTTCTTTTTTTACAAAGCCATTGTATAAAAACTTATTAAGAGAAGTCAGGTTCAAAACCAGAATGCATTAACATTGCTTTCTGACATAAGTGCAAGCTGGATTCATCAGTACAACTGCATCAGACAACTGGGTTTATTTTCATTTAAAAAAAAAAGGTGCCTAGTACCCTGCCCAAGCTGATCACCAGTGATGTTGAAATTAAGTTTTTATCACTTCCCACTCTCCATATAGGACTCTTGCTCACAGACAAAACCCATGTACTGATCACCCACAAGGCTATATTCCAAGTCTGGAACAGAAGTGAGGAAAGCCTACAGCATCTTTCACCTGCTGGAAAAGGGTAGATTTTAATCTGTTCAATTTAGATGGGGAAAAACCCCCAAAGATCAGTGGGATAAGATCTATAGAAGTCCAGTGTGAATTTTTCAACACTTCAATCCTGGTAAATAGAAAGAAGTTGTACCACCTCACATCACAGAATGAGAAATACTGCTTACACATGAACTTTACCTCGTACTCTAGGTACAACGCGAGTTAGACTACTTGAGACAGCGTCATTCATGGATTCTGTTCTTTTTCAGTAGAAAAGTGTCAAGCAATGCAGAAAGTTCTTAAAAATTAGGAGAACTCCCTGTCGCGGTCTACTGGGACAACTTAAGCTGTGGAAATTTGCACACAGCATGATGAATTACAATTATAGTCAGTACAAGAGTTCCAGATTTCTTAGCTATTAAAAAACCACCAAGGAAACACACACACATTTCTGACCTAAAATGTCTCAGTGATCAGGCTAGAAGGAATGAGTCGTTCACCTAACCTGGCATACCAAATCAAACATCTGGGAAAGCTACCTCCTTCTCAGTTGATATCTTGCCTTCTGTTACAATCATCCAAGCAATTATAGTCTCTGCAACTCACACCCTCCTGGCTCGGGCATTCTGACACAGACCACCACCACAGGAGTTTTGCGGAGTCAAAGGAACAGCAGCAGCAAGCACGTGCTGCTACTGCCTTTCAGTTGTCATCTAATGATCACACAGGGAAAATACAGTAAAACAAATTTATAGGTCACAAGTCTTACTCACTTTTTTCTTTCTTCTCTCCATCTAGCGATCTCTTCTGGACTATCTAATTTTATTCTTTTAGCACCAGGTGCATGTGCCTAAGGAAAAAGTATTTCATAGGTGTTTAAACGGGGAAGGAAAAAAACCCACAAGAAAAGGAAAAAAAAAAAAGCATCGTTCTGCCAGCTATAGTAGTATCACACTGTTTTCATCTCTAAAAGTGGTGAGACTGCACACAGCAATTACAAAAGTAATCCATTAAAAAACCATAGTATTCAACATATTTTCATCCACAACATTGTCTTACAACAGATTCTACTCAGAGGTGACAGGTTTTCCTTCCAGAAGAATGAAAGCAAGCCTCTGAAGAACGAGAAAAGGAACGACAGTAAAGATTGCATAAACTCATTTTGAGCCCGGGGGATACCTACATTCTTCCAGTGTATCTGAACTATCTTCTCATGTGCGCTGAAATTACAACCTTCCTCCGTGCACTGCAAGATAAGGGGGTGAACTTAAGACACAAGTTACGCAAACAAATTATAAACAAGCATTCGAGTACAATTCAAACAAACTCAGTGCCAGATGCCTGTACAGTTAGTTACACAGAACTTTTAAGTTACTCACTTTCAAAATAAACGTGATTGTAAAAATAGTAAAAAGGGATAATGTACTTCTAAATTTCATCTGATATTGGAATAACCAGTGAAGCCAACGTATCTGATAATTGGAGATAGCAAGAAAGATTTGCAAGACTCTCCAATTTCAAATTTTGATACTTCTTTGCAATAAAGGAGTGGATTTTTAAAACATGTTTTCCACATAAAGCCTTTTCACAAGAAAAATTTTACATGCTATACTGATGTCAATGAATTACTTCCTACCATTGGGGTGACTTAGCACTATTTCACAAGACAGACATTAAAATAACTTCAGCAATAAAACCAAAAATACAACCGAGAGCTCCCCTACACATAGCATTCAGAAAAAATCTCCCACTAACACTTTTTGTTGCTCTGGAATCTCTTCGCTAAGTCTTCCACTCAAAGAGTGACTACAGCTAACTAGTTATCATGCACAAAGTTAAAAATCAAAGCGTAAATAAAACAAGCCAAACTCATCAACCTGTTTATGTTGTGAAATATGTTCATCATACTTCTCCTGGTTTTTATAGCCACGGTCACAGGTATCACAATAATGAGAGAAAACTGGCTCTTTTTTCTTTTTGGTCTGCAAAAAAAAGAAATCATCTCAAGTTTGCAGTTACAAGATTACAAGGTATCCCTATCTTTAATTAGGTGTGAAACACTTTCATGAGTATTTTTGTTCATAAAGCCATCAATTAAAACATGTTTCAAAAGTTTCAAAGATAAGCTAACATAACATGAAAGTGAAGTTCAAATCACTCATCTTCCAAACAAAGCGTCCTGCACTCAGCTCTTTCCCCTACCACCCTTCCATCAATCATCACTTCTGCAAACATACCAGGATGGCACAGGTTTATCGAGGGCTGGGAGGAGAGCTAGGCTACAGCCCTGAGTCTCTTCCCTGTCAAGTCAGACCATAACTGTTCTCACGTGATATATAAGGGCTCAGAGGGCAGCAGAGATCCTTCCTTCTCCCACTACACACACCAGGGTGATCTGGCTGTCTGGCCCTGATAATAATAGAACAACGTGCTAATGTAATTTACGCCCTTAGGCATCACCATGGTAAGGGTTTTTCTAAAGCCAACCTGTGTTAGAATTTGGTTGAAATGTATCTTTCTTTCAACGGGCTCAAGATTTGCAGACCAATTGTCATACATTTGTTCTCTTGTAAGGGCAGGCACATTAGACAAGAGTACAGGGTCTCTGTAGTACCACGGGGTAAGTTCCACACAACTATCACCAACACAGAACCACGGAATGTTTTGGGTCAGAAAGGACCTTCAAAGATCATGTAGTCCATCCCCCTTGCCATGGGCAGGGACGTCTTTCACTAGATCAGGTTGCTCAGAGCCCCATCTGACCTGACCTTGAACGATTCCAATGATGGGGCATCCACAGCTTCTCTGGGCAACCTGTGCCAGTGTTTCACCACCCTCATTGTAAATAATATTTTATGTCCAAGCTAAACCTACCCTCTTTCGACGGTTTAAAACCGTTGCCCTATCACTACAGTTCCTACTGAAAAGTCTGCCCCCATTTTTCTTATAAGCCCCCTTCAAGTATTGAAAGGCTGTAATAAGGTCTTCAAGGAGCCTTCTCTTCTCCAGCTGAACAATCCCAACTCTTTCAGCCTTTCTTCATAGAAGACATGTTCCAGCCCTCTGACCATTTTTGTAGCCCTTGTCTGGACCCGCTCCAACAGGTCCATCTCTTTGTTGCACTGGAGACCCCAGTCCATACCTTTGGCTTGTTATTTTCTTCTGGAAAGCGTTTACTAAACCCAGGCGCTTGCTCGCCTTGCCATTTCTGGGAGAAATTGCCATTTCCACCTCCAAAGAAAAAAAAAAAAGCCAGTTATACATACAGCTGGTAAAACACACCCCCTGCTACCTCAGTGGGCCCACTGTGGCGGGGAAGGGCCTGGGGGAGAGACGAGCCAGGGCTCCACGACCAGCACAGACAGCAGGGCACGTGCTTGGAGGGAGGGGGATTCCTCCACCCCCCAAGGGTTAAGACAGCCCCAGGGTCCCTGCCAGTGAGGGACAGGAAGGAGCCCATGGGCCCAAGATATGACCTCCCCTGTGGCCCTCACCAGCACGTGGGCCCTTTGGTTGCTCTCTGTAGGCCAGTGGGTACCAGGCGACAGGTGGCATGTAGCTGTTGGGCGGTGGGTAGCTGTTGGGCGGTGGGTAGCTGTTGGGCGGTGGGTAGCTGTTGGGCGGTGGGTAGCTCTCGGCAGGCGGCGGGTAACCACTGGGCTGCGAGTAGCTCTCGGCAGGGGGGGGGGAGGCGGNAGTAGCTCTTGGGCTGTGGGTAGTTCTCGGGCTGCGGGTAGTCCTCGGGCTGTGGGTAGTTCTCAGCAGGCTGCGAGTAGCTGTCGGCGGCCAGGTAGCTCTTGGGCTGCGAGTAGCTCTCGGCAGGCTGTGAGTAGCTCTCGGCGGGCGGGGAGTTCTCAGCGGGCGGGGAGCTGTCGGGCTGCGAGTAGCTATCGG
>VYZW01054935.1:160874-172459 GCA_013401315.1 Balaeniceps rex
TCCTAATGTCCAGTCTAAACCTCCCCTGGCGCAGCTTTGAACCATTCCCACACATCCTGTCACTGGATACCAGGGAGAAGAGACCAGCACTTCCCTCTCTGCTTCCCCTCCTCAGGAAGCTGTAGAGAGCAACAAGGTCGCCCCTCAGCCTCCTTCTCTTCAAACTAGACAAGCCCAAAGTCCTTAGCCATTCCTCATAGGACACACCTTCCAGCCCCTTCACCAGTTTTGTTGCCCTCCTCTGGACGCATTCAAGGACCTTCATATCCTTGTTAAATTGTGGGGCCCAGAACTGCACACTGTGCTCAAGGTGGGGCCACACCAACGCTGTGTACAGCGGGATAATCACCTCTTTTGACTGGCTGGTTATACTGTGTTTGACGCCCCCCAGAATGCGGTTTGCCCTCTTGGCTGCCAGATAAGCATTTGTCTTGTCTGCAATATGACATTGCCATGCTAGGTGTAGTGAACAAAATAAATGTCTGTTGATCCATTCTTAAATTTGCATTTCTTTCATCTTTGTATGGTTAACATAGAATCACAGAATGGTTTGGGTTGGAAGGGACCTGTAAAGATCATCTAGTTCCAGCCCCTGACATAACAGCTCTGTTAATAGCTGTAACTTTTCGCATGCAAATTCTCGCCCCCCCCCTTTTTTTTTTTAAGTGAAGAAAAACTGAAGATGAGGTAATTGTAGCTTGTGTAATCCCATTGATGTTAACATGTGGTGTTTCGCATTGTGAAACATGAGCAGAGTTAAAAGCTTGGTTGTTCCTTTCCTTGTGCATCCCTGCCTTGGAAGATAAGGGAGTAACTAAGGTAGAGTGCCTTAGTGCTGCTCTGCCTGTATGTCAGCACAGGGGGAGCTGAAATGGACTTTGCCAGGCGATACCGATGTCCATTGGTGTCAGAGAACTGCCGCTACTCAAACCCTGCGACCCTCAATCAGGACCAGGATGGGAGCAAATGGTAGTTGGACAGACTCAAAACCTCATCCGTGGTAAATCCTTTACCTTTCCTTCTTCAGCTTGTCACTGTCCAAGCCACGGGACACGCTCATCTTCTGATTCTTCATCTCATGATGATTCTTTGAAGCTGGCTTAAATGTGCTCCTGCTGGAAGAATCATACCTCCCTTGGCCCGTTTGTCCCTGCCTCTGTGCTGTCCCTGTACCAGCAGGAGAGAAGTGCTAGGGAATGGCTAAAAATAACCAGATATACAGAAGGGGGTTTTGTCTATTTCAGCATTGAGGCCACATTTGTTAAAGTACAGATGCGTTGATGTGGTATGTCTGAGTTGATCTGTCGCTGAAGGTGAAAGGCCCTACTCCTGTCTGTCCTTGCGAGGTTCCCAGTATCTGTCTGATGGTATGGTAGATTGCTTACAAACGCCATACAGCAGAAATACAGCAGAAATTAAGCTAGCAAAAACAGAACAAAAAGTAGTTTTTCACTTGATTTCTGAATTGAATTGTCTTAATTTTCAGGCTGATAGTCACCAGAGCCAGCTCAATGGAGAGGGCAAGCCAGAGCAACAATAGTAGGATGGCCAATTCTAGCAGCTGTGAAACATTCACTTCAGTCTGACTTGAGACGTATCCTTGGCTCTGTTTCTCTCCTCTCCATCCCCAAAATTTTCTTCTCGCACTTTCTTATCCCGCTGTCGTGTTCTGAGTTGTTCTGAGTTCTGGTTACTTCCTCGCTTTCCTGTTGCTTTACCATTGCTATATCCATTTCTCTTCCTCACCTTATTGGTTTTAGTTTCCTGATGCTCCGAGTTCTCCTCCATTTCTCCTTTGATCTGTATCTTTCCACTTCTCCATGGCTTTCAGGGAATTTCATTCACAGAAATGAATGAAAATGATCTTGGCCTTCCTCCTTACCCTTTCCTTTCTTTCCTTCCACAATCTATGCTTAGCAATTCCCATTCCTTCCTCTCTAGTCTTTCTTGCAGCTTCCCACCCCACCCTGATCCATAGCTGTATCCTTGCCTGTGCTGATTATTAGACTCAGTCAGTACCATGACTGTATTAATTTCTAATCCCCATTCTCCCAAGTCTCTTTCTCCTCCACTTCTTTCACCATGTCCAATGACTTTTCCTTCCCCAGGCTTTAAATGCCATTTTCCCTTCATGAACCAGTCTCTGTCTCTTTTGTTTCTGGTTGTCCTGCTTAGGCTGTAGTTCCACAAACAAACAGTTCTCTCAGGGGAGTGCTGGGTTTTGCAGTGTTATTTTTACTCCTCTTAAGTTCCCTGATACAGTTTATTGCGTAGCCCACACGAGCAGTTGTGCCAGCATAACGGAGAGGAATTGGGATAGAAAGCATGTATGTTAGCCCTGATGTTGGACAACATGTCGGTGGGACCAGTCTCACTTCCTTAAATAGCTTTGGTTTTACTAGTTCTTTCCAGCTCACAAAGCTGCTCCCAATTTCTCTCTTCCTCTGCAGTATCAGACTCACCAAACTGCATCTCAGTTTGCTTCTTTCACCCCAAGTCCTTTCTCTTACCAGTCTGCATTCAGAGCAAATGAAGCTCTGCTTTCATGATATCAGGGCACCAGGTGGCTGGAGAAAGCTGTTGTGTGGGTTTTGTCTGGTTTTAAGTGCTTTTTATCCAGTGGTGTTTCTCATACCAAAATGAGAGACTTCTTGATAGCAGTCTTTATTCCTATTTATGATTCATCTGTTGGTTCCCTCTTATCTTGAACTTACTTTACCTTTATAGGCTGGGGTGTTGTGGGTTTTTTTCCTTCTTGGTGCTGAAATGGATTTGTATGCCCTGGTTAAAGTCTTTCGCATTAAAACAGAAAACAAAGTAAGTGGCAGGTCTGTCTGGATGCTTTGCAACTAGTAGACTGTCCTTGTTCTGTGTCTTGTGCTAAAGATGAGTAGAAGCTTTTCGAAGCTCAATTGAAGGACTCAATTGCTGCCTAGCCTTTGTCAGGTAACAATGGAACCATAATCTGTACCAGGTTTTATTTTGCACCATCAAAAAGTCATAGTTCTTTAACTGGAGATGTAATTTCCTGGTACCCTTCATTTTTGTGGTTTTATTGCACCTCATCTTTTCATCTAACCCTTGACTATTCATAAAGCTAGCAATGTCTTTTTCCCACCAAAACATCTTTCTGTCCTGTCAGTCTTAGACTCAATGCTTGAAATATTAAAAGGAGGAATGGTGTCTCTGTTTCAGGATGCTAAATCATCAGTAGGATCGAATCTCTATTATATCAGATGGCTATTTGTGCTGTGTGTGTAAATTAGTGCTGGCCCTGCGTGCGCTGCCCTGGATCTGGGAAGGCCTCTTATCTTGGGACCATTGCTGGTCTTTGCTTATTCCAGCTGGCTCTGTATTGATTGAGCCTGTGAGGGTATCTGTGTTAAGTGTCTCGTTTGGGGAGCATTTGCTGTTAGGATCAGTGGCTAAGCTACTTCTGGACCCAGTGTATATGGTACTATATCCAAATAAGTCTATAAAGAACTGTGCCTGGTGGTGGGGACAGTGCCAGAAACAGCTCAGGCCTCTTAGCAGTGTTAGCATCTGAGTTTTTCCTTTGCTGGGATATTCCCCCCTCCTCATTACTCCAGAGGGTGAAGGGTTCACTGGAGCAGGAGAGCTCTATCCACTGCCCCGGCCTTCTGACAGCAACGATTCTTCTAAGTCTGAATGCCTAAATCACCCATTTTTTCAGCAGAGTATTTAAGTCTGTGCCTGCTGTTCAAGCTTGGCTGAAGTGGGAATAACCTTAATCGTTAAACCATTCCTAAAGCAGGCGGGCAATTAAATTCCACTAATCTATGGTCTCCCATTCTGTGTGTGTACAAATGATGTGATTCTTCACTTGTAAGCTTCAGATGCTTTATTAAGGTGGTAGTTTCTTTTAAATATACCAGTTTATGCCATATGCATTGTAAATCAGTTGTTAGATAAAACAGGGCTTTCTAGTCCTGTTCCAGAAGACATTCATGTAGTAATGGATTAGTAATGTACTAATGTAATTCAGGGGGGTTGTTCATTGAAATATGGTGCTGAAAAAAAAGTAACTTCTAGCAGTTTGTTTAGATATCTTCTCTAAATGCTAGACAGAACAATGATTGAATAAACTTAATTCCAGGTAGATATGCGTTTTGGGAATACCAAGATAGATCATACTCATTTGAAATGTTTAATAAGTAAATCCCAAGTAACTCTGGATGTTCAGTTGCAGGACCAGCACTGCCTCCAGGCTATAAAAGCAGCTGCAGCTCAGAAACTCCTGACAGTGATGATGACTCGGAATCTCTTCCTCTACCCAGAGATGCAAACAGAGATTCTGAAGAGGAGACAGAAGGAGGTCCAGCACCCAAGTGAGTATGTTCTTAGGTTATTTTTATATTTACATTGTATTGCAAATGAAATGTGTCTGCATAAATTATGAGAAAGGGACAGTATTATATAAATAAAAAGGTAAACCCTGTACCTGCATAAAACTTGATGACATGTTCTGCATGGTCTTTGCGGTCAAAAGTGTTCAGCTGACCTGTTTGACACGCTACGGTGGAATTAAGTTATTCAGGGCAATCAGATCTCTAATATTTACATGTTTTATTTTAGTGCTGCAATTAAAGTAATAAAATCCTTAATGTTTTGCTTGTTTATACTAAGGACAGACGCCACTTAACATGTATGTAAGTATTTGGTACTTGAGTTTTGCCCTGTTTCTGGTATACTACCTCTCATTGAGAGGTCATAAGAACTATTTATGGGCATGAATTTATGCATTCAATTAAGTCAACTCTAACAAAAAAAATGGAATTGTTTAGCAAATAACAGGAATCTGCACCTACTCTCATTTGGTGGGGTTGATTACTCACAATTGCTGTGTTAGGAACTTGTGTGTGTTTGTGCTAGGCCTTGTATAAGTGACTTGGAGGGCATTATGCCATCTTAATGAGTGTTAGAGTAATTATTACTCATTTTTCTTGTCTTATTCAACAGTTTTTCAGTTCATTAGAATTGAACTGGAAAAATACTAGTCAAAATGCAGACTGTATAAAAAAGGAGAAAGTGTGCTGAATTTAAAATTACTTTGTGACTAGAAAATGGTATTTCAACATTATACTGTTCTTTCTACAGCAAAAGCATTCTTAATGTTTTTTTAAATGTCAGAGTGTTTTTGGAGTGAAGCTTATGCTCCCAATTTTTTAATTGCTTCAAATGATTTTGGATCCTTTTGCGCTGTTTCCTTGGTAACAGCAGGATATTTAGTACATAAGACTGTCTGAAATAATTTTATGGGTTTTTTTTCCTTTTTAAAATGTAGATAATTGCTATGCATGTCAAGGTAATTATTAAGTGAAATCTTTGTATTTGCAGAAAGCCAAAAGGAATTCAGGAAGATGATGATGATGATGGCTTTTTTGGGCCTGCTCTTCCTCCTGGATTTAAAAAACAGGATGATTCTCCAGAGAGGTAATTAAAATGGAATTATATTCAGACTCTTTTCCTTAAAACACAATTATTTGAGATAAAATATTTTGTGGCACTATTACAGAACACTTCATCTGTGCACTTCAGATTCAGATGATTAGAATTGCTTCCTCCACATTCTGAGAACAGGAACAGCATTCCCTTGAAACAGAACACCCAGCCCTCCTAGTCCTGGTTGGAAGGTTGGAGAGAAAAAGAAAGGATGTGAATTGTCTGAGTTACATTTTGAATGTCAAATTTCTTCCATTTCTTATGATAGGTCTCAGATCAGTGCAGAAAAAACAAAATACAGGTACAAGAACCCATTGTTCTGTAGTTCATTCTGGGCTGCGAGGGAGTAGGGCAGTTAGCTTTTGTGTGGTGCAAAACAATGCAGATTATTGGAATTGTTGCTTGCTAATGAACCAAGGATGATTGTTTATGTGTCTCTGGGTAGAAAACGAATCTGAACAGTATAGGTTTCTAGAAAGTAAGCTGTCAGGTTGTTGTGGTTTAACCCAACAGGCAGCTAAACACCACACAGTTCACTCACTCTTCCCCCTGCCAGTGGGATGGGGGAGAGAATCGGAAAAGAAAAAAAGTAAAATTCCTGGGTTGAGATAAAGACAGTTTAATAGAACAGAAAAGGAAGGGAAAATAGTAATAATAATGATAAAAGAATATAAAAAATAAGTGGTGCACGGTGCAATTGCTTGCCACCCACCGACCAATGCCCAGCCAGTTCCCAAGCGGCAGTTCCCCCCCCAGGTCCACTCCCCCCAGTTTATGTACTGAGCATGACATCATATGGTATGGAATACCCCCAGCTCTCCTGGCTGTGCTTCCTCCCAGCTTCTTGCACACCTGGCAGAGCATGGGAAGCTAAAAAGTCCTTGACTAGTATAAACACTACTTAGCAACAACTAAAACATCAGTGTGTTATCAACATTATTCTCATGCTAAATCCAAAACACAGCACTGTAGCAGCTACTAGGAAGAAAATTAACTCTATCCCATCTGAAACCAGAACACAAGTCTAAGCAAATAAGCATTATTTATAGCCTCTATCAGGAAGCTTTCCATTTGATTGCACACAATTATAAAATACTTCCCGAAAAAAACCCTATTTATGGCATGTCTCACAGCCTTCTAGTCTTTACATCAATCTGTGCACTTCCTTCTACAATTTGAGATGATAATCCATAGTGAAATTGGTACTGCCAAGGGGTTGCTTATTGATGAAAGGTACAAGAGAGTCCTTTGATCACTATTATCTTCCTCGGAGCAACAGGGAGCTGGTAGATAAAATAAATCAATACCTACTTGTCAGGTATGAGTTTTCAGTTCTAGGGAAGTGACTCAATTTGTTGTTGAGCTGTGTATGTAGTGTGCCATCTCAAAGGAAATTTCAAAGTTAAAATTTTTTTTTAGTTTGGATAAATTTTTATGATGCTTGGCAGCAGTTAGGAAAACAAGAATTTATGTAACTAAGTTTATTCAGACATATCCTCTTCATATCTGTTTGGTTACGCTTTGCTGTAATTGACAAACTCTTGTAATTGTGGCTATCATGCTCAGTAGGCTTATTTGGTGCTTTGGTGGTCCCAAGACTAACTAGTATTTTTTCTTTTTCTTGCATTTCATATGCACAATGTGTTATTTTAATTATAAAATTTAGGAATAAAATAAAAATAATGTGATCTCTAATAAAGCAAATAAATGCTTGTAGCTTTTAATATCAGCAGAGGTAGCTTTCTTGATTTTTGACATGAATACTCCTGTGGTGAAATGTTGTGTCAAAGTGTGTAAAGGAAAAGAGGAAGAAAAGAGGCAACTTGTAGGTTGAAGGTGATCACCCATCATATCATCTTAGTCTTTTGTATGTTCACCCAACTCTTATTTCTACTTAGCAGCTTATTTCCAAAATGCTGGATAACTCTCATTTACATTCAGAGGGCAAGAGTCTGCTCTGTGTCTATGAGTATGAGAGATTAAAGCAGTAAAAGGCACTTGCTAGTTTGGGTTGGTTTTGGTTTTTTGGTGTGGTATTTTTTTTTTTTTGTCCTAGCTCACCATACAAGTGCTCCTAGCACACACTGAGAAAGCAGATTGAGCAGAGCTGTTTTGCACCCAGCCTGATTCCGTGAATAGGTTGGAAAGGTGTGATGTGTGGGAAGAAACTTGTCTATCTTCCACCCCCGTACACCTGGCAGTCTAGTTGTGCTGACACTATGAGGCGGGTAAGCTGTGCAGGGTGTAGACACAATGCTGTTAACTGTCTCCCCGCTGCATTGCCCCTAGTGTTGAGCAGATTGCCAGCTGACGATGTAGCCATGAATAATTGAAACAAATGCAGGCTGTTTGTTTCAATGTATGGACATACTGCTTATTAGCTCTGTGTGACATACTTGTTCTTTTAGAAAAGCTTTCGTTCTGTTACATCTTTTCCAGACTTGTCAAAGCAACGTATTCATGATTAGGAGCAGCTCATGTGGCAATTGCAGCTTGTTAAAAATTGTTTAAATCATTCCGGCATAAAATATATATATGAACAGGTTTCCTTCAACTTTGGAAAAGATACTGCTGTTTATCAATGTTAGACAGAAGTGCAGCACCCATAAATATTCCGAAGTATTCGCATATCAAGGTAAAGAGCAAAGGTTATCTTAAAAAATTTTGTTATACATTGGAAGAATGCTGAAATGCCCATCCTGAAACATGTATTAGCAAGGACTCCAGGTCCAACAACAGGAAAGTGTTCTTTGCCATGTATGAAATCCAGTATTCCTTAAAGGAAAGCTTAATTCATGATAAGTTTGGGGTTTTTTTTTGAACGTGTATAGATAGGTACTGAAGTTGCCAACAGCAGCAAAATTTGTTTAACAGAGTTTTATTTAGATTCACTTCACCTGTTCAGAGAGCCTTTGGACATCCAGGAAATTGTCAAGAATCACATTGTCTGTGTGCTGCTGAGGAAAGACCCAAGCAACAGGGTTTTTCATGTGGGGAAAAAAAAGGCGTAGAAGTGGAAAATGCAGGAGGGATGAATATGGGAACAATTTTTCTATTCCTTGGAAGAGCATTTGAGCTGTCACAGAAGTGAGGCGGAGTATTTGAGATCTGCTCTTTTTCACAAGTTGTGCAGATACAGCCCACAACATAGATGTTCTTATATATTTTAGTAGAAAGCTTTTTTTACAGTTTGGTTTAACTGTCTCTCCATGCAAAATAAAGGTAATTGTATACTAAAATAAAAGATTATTTTGGCCCTATCTGTATAGGTTTAAATTCAATCTCTTTAAATTATATTGGGAATTTAAAATATGGTCTTAACAAGAAAGCAGTCAGAAAGGAACAGGGGAAAATAAAAGCTGCTTCTTTTTTCCAGCAGCTAGGTGGGGGTGGAACTTCAAATTTAACCCAGACCTCTTGCCTGGATTTGAAACTTCACCAGTGCCCTTGTCCTGGCCTGAGCTCACATTTATTGCTTATGTCTGTCTGTCTGTGGTTGGCTTTCTGGCAGGACTTTCTGCTTTTTATTTCCCCTCTTCAAATCCTGCCAATAATATCACTACAGCAGGGCTATACTGATTAAAATATGCAGGATTTAGTAGAAGACCATAATTAGCATAATTCAATTCATGTTGTGCTACATTTGATTGCCCTAAAGCTCAGAAACTGAAGATCATAATAAACAAAGTCTCTGCTGATACATTGTGAGGATACTGCCACTTGGATATTTCTTCAGGTGATAATTGTTTGGGTTTTTAATTAGCTTTTACTAGCTTTAAAGAATATGATTATAGATTATTAAGAGGAACTCATATACAAAAGTCTTTTCAGTACTGCAAGCACAGTTTGTAGTATGCTTTGAACTGTTTTCACCATGGAGAAGAGATTCTCACCTTTCTGTGTTCCTGGAGACAATTGAATTATGCCGTTTGCAGAGCTGCTGTATAAAAACAAGTCCGTGAAGTTACCTGGGATCACAAAACTTTTCTTCTCTTGTCCCCACTCCAAGGGAAAATAAACTTAAAATCAGAGCAGTTCACTGATTCTGTTTCTTGAAGGACAGTGAAACTGTGGTGCAAGGCAAGAATGAACAAAATCGGCTTTGTTGGTAGAGAAAGAGTAGTGTATACTTGACCTCCCACCTTTCACTGCTCTTGAATCTGGTGAAGGAAGCTAGGGAAGAAAAAAGTGGATGTCCTTGACTACATGCTGCAACTTTCCCGGTTTTGTTGCATCCCAGCTATCTGCAGAGGTCTTCCTGGAAAACTGAGAAACTCTTCTTATTCAGTTATTTCTGTGGTGTCCACATAGGGGGCACACTTGGCATGGGGAGGAAGGAGAATCACACTTCTCATCAACATTTTATTTTTATGTTAATCTATTACATTTTTTTTCCTGCAGCAAACACTGGAAGGCTGTCATTTACTGTACTGTCCATGTCGGTTATGTTACTTCCTTCCCCCCCCTCCCACCCCAACTGAAAACCAACATTTTCTTATTTTTTCCCTCAAGGCCCATTATAGGTCCTGCATTACCTCCTGGCTTTAGGAAACCTTCGCAGGACACCGGGAATAGCAGAAGTTCCATAGGACCGTCTGTTTCATCAGAATTATGTACCCAGGTTTGTGAAAACAGAAGCCTTTTGTTTTAGTACAAGCTATCTGAAATGCTTAAACAAGTAGGAGCCTGAAAAAGTCTACTAGATGTACTTTTCAGCATGACAGTTTAATTTTAGACTAGAAAGTGTCTGGCATATTTTTGCCTGAGTCAAATACTGAAGCATAAATAAGCCTTAAAAAAGAAAAAGGCTGGTCTCATTTGTTGTGATTTTGCTGTTAGGCAGCTGATGTGCTCACTGAACACAAGAGACCTGGGCATCCTAAACTGCAGTCACGGTAATTCTTCTTAATGTTTTTCCATTCTTTCTTCTGGTGTGACGACCTTCACAAGTGACTATCTTGGCAAAGTTCAAATTTTTAAAGACGTTAAAGAAGTAATGCAACCTGTTAGAATGAAAATATTTACCTGTAATCCAAGCTTTTACTCCTTTGCTGATGGGGAAGCAAAATGATTGCATATTTCACATATCTTCACCTCCCTAAAAATTTTTATTAGTGGATGTGTTAAATGAGTTTATCCAAAAGAATGTGATCAAGAATGATGCTACAGTGTCACTAAGTATTCTTATCAATAGCAAGATGATACCTGTAACTGGGAGTAAGGCGGAGCAGGACAGTGACACCGACACAATTTTTTTGGTTCATGTTTTTTGACTGCTCTCATCAAGTTATGTAAAAACTAGGTAGAAGTCCTATAGTCTAATCCCTAGCCGCAAAATAATGCATGTACTACTAAAGAACGTTCAGGAATAAATTGTGTGATGAAATACAGCTAGAAGTATGGGGAAGATTCAGCTCCCTAAACATGGGTCTCTAGTACCATTCTGAGGGATCTGAATCGTCTGCAGCGGGCTGGCAGATAGGGAGTAGCACCTTAGAGAAGCTTGCATCCTTCTTGAGCAGCACCTCTTAAGCCAGGCAGGATACCGTAAGACATCAAAAATGGTGCTGGATACCAGTGTTTAGGCAATTGGATCTCTCTCATGCTATGAGAAACTAAATATTAATTCCTTGTGAGAATTAACAGTTATTCTCTTTATTTCTAAAGTACTTACATTTTTAAGTTTAACTCCCGGACACTGTGGGACATGCTAGACATGCTAGGAAGGAATGAGGCAAAGGCTGCTCTGGAACTCACTTTTTTGATTAGTAATTGCGAAGTATATCGTTCTCCAGCCTCCTACACCGAGTGTTGTCATAATCCTTCATGAAGAATGATTGTCTGACGTTTTTAAGATACTCATAGTCTTAGAACTCCAAATAACGATTAAGCAATTTATCATAATGACAAATCTCTTGAGGCAGGGATGTCAAAACTGGTCTGCTTATGTATTTTACAAATAAAAAAGTCGCTTTTCTCCTAAATAGCTCTTCTAGCATCAGCTTTGTTACAGCTGTTACAGAACTTAGCTTACTTTATTTTTTTCTCTTCCTAATAATACTCCAGCTTTTTTTTAGCTTTGAAATGATGAGTAATTTTTTTTGTTTATTTTGTTTTAATTT
>VYZW01054935.1:181034-216237 GCA_013401315.1 Balaeniceps rex
AATGATCCGAGGGCTGGAGCACCTCTCCTACGAGGACAGGCTGAGAGAGTTGGGGCTGTTCAGCCTGGAGAAGAGAAGGCTGCGGGGAGACCTTATTGCGGCCTTTCAGTACTTCAAGGGGGCCTATAGGAAAGATGGGGACAGTCTTTTTAGTAAGGCCTGTTGTGACAGGACAAGGACTAATGGTTTTAAACTAAAGGAGGGGAGATTTAGGCTAGATATAAGGAAAAAATTTTTTACAATGAGGGTGGTGAAGCGCTGGAACAGGTTGCCCAGAGAGGTAGTGGAGGCCCCATCCCTGGGAACATTCAAGGTCAGGTTGGACGGGGCTCTGAGCAACCTGATCTAGTTGATGATGTCCCTGCTCACTGCAGGGGGGTTGGACTAGATGACCTCTAAAGGTCCCTTCCAACCCAAAGCATTCTATGATTCTATGATTCTTTGCCTTGGCAAGCAAGGCCTCACTAGGTTTCTGCCTTCTGGGTTGTCTCCTTCCCCTTTTTGGGGAGCTCATCTGCAGCTGGGGGTTAAATAACATCTCTCTAGCAATTCAGCAAATGTAGATTTATTAATTGGAAAGGCAGTATTAGGAATGTTTGGGGTTTTTTTCTTAGGCAACTAAAGCAGTGACAGGGTGAGCATTGTGTGACTAGCTAAATCTTCATGGTTGACAAAAAATGATCCTCGTGCCCACTTTTGGAAACCCTACTGCCTTGAGAAAGCAATTTATTATTGGGTGTTGCCTTATGCTGAAAGAGCTGATCTCATGAGCCCATCATGCAGTCCTCACTCCTTCAGATGAGTCTGTAGCAGGGATGAGGGCTGCTTGTATTAAGATTTTGTTGTTGTTATGTGCTTTGTTTTTCATTTTTGTTCTTTGGTCCCTCTTCCTCCCAACCGAGGACCAGTCATCAGATGTTGCAGATGGCCAGATCTTGCCATCCAGCTGTATCCCTGCTGTTTGTTCACTGCCCACCCCAGACCCATCGTGGTCCCCTGCCCTCTCCAAGGATGTGTTTGAGTGGAAGATCCGTGGTGTTGCTCAAGAGGAGAGCTCTTGTAACAGGAGCGCAGGCAGCCCCTTCGCGGGCATGCAGCGGTACATTACACCTCCGTACGTGGGACGTGCGGTTCTAATTAGTGAAGACTTGATGTGAGTTGGGAAACGTGTTTTCTCTCATCTGCTTAATCTTTTATTTTTCCGCTCTGAAGCAGCCTCTCGAAGACTCGATGAAATCCGTGTTACAAACTTGAGATAGGGGGAAAGTGGAATTGTTGAGAGTTCAAATTAAGCTTTTCATTACTTTGTGTAAATTGAGTGAACTTTTGAATTGCATTAATACACAAACTAAGCTCTTACCGATGCCAAACCATTCCCTCGAACAGTCATTAAAACAAGCAGTAACTCAGTAAATTACAAGCTCTGTAAGCTTTTGTGGGAAAAGATGAGCTGTCCTTCACAATTTGGACAAGCTGTAAAGTATTTCTGCAGAAATGTTAGTGGGTGATTTTTCAGAATCTCATTTGAAAAAACAGAATTTATTTCACAGAAAATCCTCACCATAATTACTATGTAACATTTCTGGTAACCGGCTCCCGACACAGATTTAATGGATTCTATTGCTATTCTGCACTGCCAGCCTGTGTCGCAGCGTGTCGACTCCAGGCACATCAGGAAACTCTGTTTTGTAAAAAAAAATGTCAGGGAGGTTTTCCTGGATGTGAAAAGCCTGTCAGCCTAGATTTTAAAGCATTTGCCTTTGTTTTGTGCTGGCATAGACATCCTTTATTAATACTGATGTTAAAAATTTCTGCTCAAGGGTAGGGTCTCCTCCTTCTGAAATGTCAAATGGGTGTGGAATTCATAGTGAAGTCACTAAAAAGAAGGTTTTTGTGGTAGGCGTATGATAAAATGGGTGTTGAAGATTAATTTTAAGGAATATTATATGTTAATAATAAAAAAAATTTAAAAAACCCTGTTGAGTCTGTTGGCTGTTCCTTGGCTGTTACCAAGGAACAATTAAAAGCAATAAAGACATTTCAAGAAAACATACTGATTTCTGTCTTTGTATCTTCAGGACAAAATATTGAGCTACCATGATGTTTGATCTGGAAAATTTTGTTAGAATATGGTGTAGCAATACTGTCACCTGAGGAAAATCTCTGCTCTTCTGATTTAAACACCTATTTATGGACAGTTATTTTTCGCTTCTGCTGTTGCAGTCAGTGGATGCACTGTGCGCGTTGGCTTTTCTGGATGAAGTGCGTTTCCCAAATAGTAAACAGCAATAGAAATCCATTTCATTTAGGGCTTTGATGGTGTCATGTTGATAGCACAAAAGTGGCATTGTGGAAATAGCTTTCTTCTCGAAACAAACATTGAGATGAAACATTGATGTGTTTCTGTCCAGTAGGAAAGGGGGTTTTCTGCATAAAAGAAGTTTCAAAATGCTCCAGAGGGCTCAGGAGTCTAGGGCTATTTGTGCTCGGGGATTTGTTTTGTTTCTGAAATGTAAACTTTGTTATTTCTGTCCAGCCAATTATAAATTGTTATGTTGATTTAAGAGTAACATCGCATTAAAAATCAGAATCTGTGAAAACTTTCTGTACGTGCATCCTTAACTTCAGCTGCCCCACCTGCATACAGTGCATATAGTTTCTAATTGTGTCATTACCTAATTCTCAAATAAAACACATGCACGTGATTTTCTGTCCTTATGAATTGTGTGCAGCATTTTATATGCTGCGGGGGAAAAAAAAAAGTAAGTTATGTGGTGTCTTTCAGCCAACAGCTTTAGAGTTTTCTCAGGGGCTCACTAATGAAGATGGTGTCTTGTTACCTGAAGTCAGTGAGGAACGCAAGTGCGGGCCCCAGCTGTTGCATGAAATGCATCTTCCTGATGCTTCCAGTTCAGCTGAATAGGAAGTGGTAACCCTCAGCAATAACTCACCCAAATGTGGCATTTCTGTTCTTTTCAGTTGTGATGCAAAGACTGGGGTATTACCTGTGCAGAGCTGATCTTTTCAGAGCAGCCACTTCTGGGTCCTCCCACAGTGGCCATCACCGCAACAGGCAAAAGCCCGTTCTCCATCATCCCGTCTTCATTCCTTGTGGTTCTGATCATCTGTTTCCTCACACTGGTCTTTAAACCAGTAATAAATCCCATTGCTCTTTGAAATCATACCCATTTTGAATCAGTGTGGCAAATCAAGCTTTATTTAAAAAAAAAAAAGTCTTTCTTTTAGAGTGGGAACTTAAGGTCTCTAGGAGACAGCAGCACAGACTGTCACTTCAGCAGGAGCAGCTGCAGCTGTGACTTCTTCCAAATAAGCAATCCAAACATAAATATTCAAAAGCAATTCTCATAAGCAGGCTTTAGAGGGAGGAAAAAAAAAAGAAGTGGCTGGCCCAGGCTCTTAGCTGCTTAACATTGCCATCGCTTGCATCGCTTCATAGGGTTGTAGCCACTTGTGCTTGCACATGTACACCAGACAAGGAGTTTGACAACTTCCCAGCTTTGGGGCAAATTACATCTTCTCTCTGTCCCTTCCTGACTGTCTCTCTTGAGGAGCCTTGCTTCCTACGTTTGCCAGTACCTGAGCTGCTACAAAACACTTGATGTACATCAACAAATACTTTTTGCTACGTCTTAGCTTGTGTGAGCCCTGGAAGAGCCGCTGCAGCTCTCCCCATCGGTCCTCCTGGTGGCCTGACTCTAAGAACCAGCCAACTGCAGAGTTTTGCAGCTATTCCTTTATGTTTCCGAGGATCTGTCCTTAGATCTCACTGTCCTGTGCGGGGTTGCCACCCATCACCAGCTTAGGGTCAGCAAGGATTTTGCCTGAGCCCAGCCATGATGTGGAGAGGACAAGTGTTGAATTATTACATCGGCCTCAGCTCATGGAAGAGAAGACCCTTTGCCCGCTGGAGCTTGATAGCAGGGTTTATGGTAGAGCAGCAGAGCTGTGACACCTCCCTGAACCCAGCAGCTGCCCTGGTTAAGTCCCTCAAGCCAGACTTTGGTTCAAACACAAGTAATCCCGGAGCAGGAGAGCCCCACGGGTACATATCCACCTTCCTTAGCCTGAGCAGCAGCCCCATTGCTCAGCAGGACCTATCTCTGCGTTAGCCATGCCCCTCCCTCAATGAACCTCTTGAAGACACCTCTCCTCTTCGGTGTCTGGCCAGACGACCCAGGGGAGCTCCCACAGTCGTGTACTGTTGGGCTGGATCCGGCCTGGCTGCTTGGCTCAGATCTCTGTGGGCATTTACACACCTTGACACCTGCCATCTCCTCAAGAAAAGAAGTGGTGCAGTCACATGGCCAGCATCCGACAGTCTACCCAAAATAGGTTGGCCTAAGTCCACCATGACTTCTTACTATTAATTTTTTAAGCATCTCTGAAGAAGCAGTCTCCAAAGTGAGTGCTCTGAAACCGGCTTGGTGCACGTTACAGAGCCATGCTGCTTTGGCTTGGGGCTTGGGGCTGAGGAAGGGATTTAAAAGCCCTGTGAAGAAGCCTGGGTTGTCTCCCTGGTCAGGATTCAGGGAGCCACCCAAGCTCACGTGTCCACCCAGCCAATGCTAAAACCCAACCATCCCCTCTCTCCCTGCAGCACATCAGCACTGGGGATGGAAGGGCTTCCCTGGGGGGACCTGGGGGCCCCCGTACCAAAATCACCCCCAGCAGTGTCTCCCCCGTTGCTCCCAAGGAGGTCCCATGTTGCTGCCTTGCCAGCCACCACCCTTGAATTGCCACAGCGCGAGCTGCCCCACAGAGCCAGCCTCCTTCTCCTCCTAATAGTATTAGGAGGTGCTGAAGACACAAACATGTAGTACAGCAAACTCTGCCTTCAAAGGAAATTCTGGTGTGGCTCCTCTTTCTTGTCCATGTTGGTTATAGATAAATCAGAAAACTGCACTGTTAAAACTGCAATGGCTGTGCATGCGGTTAGGACACCAGATTTCAATCCCATTAGACATGTCACTGCATGGCTTTCTTTCCCATCACTGGTGACATACTTTAATTAATGTTTGCCAGAGGTCACCTCCCCTGGAAGAGGCAAATAGCTGAAAAGAGCTAGAGATGCACAAGCATGAAGGAGCAAACAGGCCAAGATGTCATTGCCTGTGATCTGCTAATAGAGGCAAAGGGAGACAGACTCCCAGGTTGCCTGAGAGCAACCAGGATTAACTAACACAGCAATTTGTGCTCTGCCACGCTTTAACCCTCAGGTACCAAATGCTCTCCTGAGTTTTCTCCTCTAACACAGAGCAAGGTCCTGGGAAGAGCAACCCCAGGAATCACAGTGTGAAAGGGATGCAGGGGCACACATACAAAGGAGCAAAGACACCAAGATGCAGCTGGTGGCCAGTGTTTGCAGTTCCTGGGGCCCTTCGCCATTGCTGCTTTAGTCATGAGTAAATGAAGATTGCGGTTGTTGCCAAGATCGAGTTTCTTTCCACTTGCCGCAGATCCTGGAGACCTGTGGTTATACGTAGGGACCTCAGTTTTCCTTTTAGAAAGTGCTGTGTTCATAGTCCTCAGGGCGGTTGGGCATGGCTGAGCTCAGCACTGCCTGACAGCGATAGAGCTGCAGCCCTGGAAGCTGTGGTCTTCTAGGCGTTTATTTGATATTAAGAGGCATACCCTTGGAAACTGAAGAGGTTTTCCTTTTTCTACACACTTCACAAAAAAAAAAAGAAATTAGAAAAAAAGAAAAAAAAAATATATAAAAAAAAAGCTCCTGTAACCTACTCACTCCCTTTTGGCAAGAAAATGTTTGTGAGGGCTTAACACGTCTCCCCATGAGCCACAGCATGACAGCACAGGCTGCGGTGCCAGGCCTTAGCTGAAGCTAAAAAGGCTGTTGCAGGATATAAAAATTGTGATTGTAATTCTCCCCAGTCCTGTCTCTAAATGAAATGACAGCCTTTGGGACCACACTCAGGCTGCTGCTGCTGCTCCAGACCTGCAGCTATTTGCAATTCTAAACAGCAATAGCCAACATTTTCTGTCTAAATATAACATATATGGTATATTCCATGGAATACATGCAGCTCTAATACCCCACAAAGTTTAAAACTCTTCCATAAAAGGTTGCTCCAGATATGTAAAAAATTTCCCTGTTTTCTCTTCTCTGCAATTTAGTCTAAAACTTATTTTTAACGAGTCTCTAAGACTGTCTTGTAATGTCTTGTAAAGACTGTCTTTGGTGCAATGTCTTGTAGAGCTTTGCAACCTGCTTTCAACTTCATCTCCAGTGGTAGAGCATCGAGGATAGGTAGACTTTCTTTGGGTGGTATTTTGCAGCAACTAAAACTATCATATTGTTTCTAAAACAGGAGGATGGTATATGAAGGATATCGCATGTCCTGCTCTACTTTGAAGTTGTTCATTACAAATACAGCAGAAGAAATTCAAGAATCCAGGATGGCCACCCCTCTGTCCCACAGTTAGTGGCAGAGCCCCTGGCAGCCCAGCAGACTGTTTGCTCCTGAGCCTTGTGGACGTCCCATGTGGTAACATCCCCTCCTGGTTCACTCCTTTGATTAATATTGCCTCCTAGTGATGGCTGATCTTTATGAGGGAAAAAGCACAGCCTTCTTGTGTCTCTGTTAAAAATCTGTAGATCTGATTTTAACTTTTTCGTATTAGTGCAATCCGTGTATTTTGTGGCAAACCTGCGTCCTCACTGGGCACTCAAGAGCCCAGAGCAAGAAAAGCGTAAGACCTTTGAAAGGAAAAATTCCTGGGTTTAGAGCTGTGATGAATTTGAAGGTTTTGGGGATTTCTGCAAGGCTTCAGATCTGTCCTGCTGTGCTGATAATTGCTTCTTCTGAGCAGGCTCTTCTCCCCGCCTGCCAGGGCAGCCTGCCACCCCATCTTCTTCCTCCCCAATGGCTGATCAGGGTTGAAGACCACTAATGGTATGTGGACACGTACATACACACACACAAACGCAGCTGTCCTTGGACGCTCCATCCTGTAGCTGGTCCCTGACCCCCCTGCTCTCCCCATTGCTGGTACCTGGACATGCAAGCCCCCAGCTCGCAGCCCTGCTGCAGCTGCAGTACTCAGCCCTCTTCCCCTGCTCACCAGCCAGTCCAGCATCACATTTGCTGTGCTCACATATACCCACTCAGACCAGAGAGCACACTCTGGTTTTAACCAGATAAAAATAGGTTTTAATGAGAATACAGAACAGATTTCAGTGATCAAGTGTAGGCAGGGCTCAGGCAAGCCTACTGACCTGCCCTTTTTATCCTCTTTTTTCCCACACTTGCTCCTTCCCAATCCACCTTGATCCCTTCCTTTCCACACTTTTAATCCATCCACCAACATCCTGAACTAAATCTTGCAGATTCCCACAAGCCCCTTAAAAACACCCCAAAATAAGTTGCAGACAATCCCAAAAATGCTTTTCCCGCTGCATCCCATAATGAGTCTTATACCCATCATCTTGTCCTTCATATACCGTCTGTTTCTCTGTGGCCCACGTGAATGCTCTGCAGGGGCTTACACACCATGTTGTACTCATCAGAGCTCTACTGCTGCTGGATCTCTCTTCTCCCACACGAAATCCTCCAGCAAAGGAGGTTTTCTGGGGATAGGGTTGCCCACAGACACAAGAAAGATGTTAGGTATGGGAGCTCCTAAATGCCATTTGTCATTCAGAAGGGGATTCCTATGGTGTAATTTTAAGGACCTAAATATAAGTTTGGGAGTGGGGTCTCCAGAACCCTAACAGAGGCTGGTGTTGGAAAAGGAGCCAGACTCCATGTAAGAAACAGTTTTCATAGGAGAGGACAGAGGGTGGTGTTTCCCTTCTTGGCTCTTCCATACCCCACGTGTGCCATTACTGTGGTTTTGTGTTTCTTGGCATCTTCCTCTTCTGCCTGCCTTTCCCCTCCTCCGGTTGCACAGCGCATGAGGGAGCTGTGGATGACACACTGGCCTCATGGGCCCTTCAGGCAGGCACAGCTGACAAGAAGGACAAACGGGGTCAAATGAGTCAGCCATGCACTAAGCCACAGGAGCATGAGCTGCTCCTTTCCCGCTGCCTGTTGCAGCAGTGGGCAGGCTGGCCCCATCTCACCAGCAGTCAGGGACAGCGGCTGCACAGCTATCAGCAAGCGTGATGGGACTGGGTCCACTCCACCTCACACAGGCTGATCTGACCATGATAAATGCAGGAGGCCTGGGGAGCATTTCCACTGAGGCCGTGGAATACTAATGATCCTTTCCACTGCTTGGGGTTTGCTTTTTTTCTGTTCAGCTGGTTTGTACCTCTCCTGTCAGGTTTGGCCTTACCTAGAGGGACATCTGTGCTGTGTAAAAGCAAGCAAGCCCACCTCCCACTGCAGCTTCCCTGTGTGGGGCTCCTCAGCGTCTGATGCCCCCAGAGCACCAGAAGATGGTAAGTCAAAGCAGTCGGTTCCCATCTGGGGAGAAAAGACACAATGGAAAAACAGCAACTTCAGGAAAAGGAGACCGGCTGGCTGCTGGCGTGCACAAAGCCTGCAGCCTGGGGGAAGCTGTCTAGAAACCATCAAGAGCTTGCTGCAGTTTCCAAGGTAACTTCCATCTTCTGCGACCCAGGTGAGGCTCAGCCTTTATGAGCACACGGGCAGAGTATAAATAGTGGGTCTGAGGTGGAAAACGAAATGCACGTGAAATGCCATGTGATACCCCAGCTGGTCTGCTAGTGACTGCTCACCTTCCACCCTTCCACACCTGCCCACTGGAGGCAAAGTGCCAGGAACAAGGAATTCAGCCACCATGGCTGAACCTTCACAACTCACTTGCTGCCAGAGGGAAGACAGATAATTCAAAATTACCATAGGTGGCTTTCCAGCTGGAGTCATGACTCAAGAGCCCAGGGACCCTGTTAATGTGCAGCTCCTCAGTGCCCACACCACATGGCTCTGACCTTCCCTGCATGCTCACCTGAGAGCATCCACGAGTCCAGCGGCCGGCATCAGCACCAGCTGGGTTTGGCTGTTGCCTCAAGGCCATCTCGGGGTCTTCTGGGGAAATAAAGGAGTCAAGACTTCCCAAACTTAATCTCCATGACAACCACGGGAGAGCTGGGCTGCTGTCACAGCAGAACCAGGTAGCAATTCACGCATGGGGTCCAATGGGTCAGGTGCTGTTCACCTCTGGACCATCTGCTACAAAAGCCACCCAGTTTTAACTGCCTCTTCAAAACCAGCATGAGAGGAAAACAAGAGCAGTGAGAGGATGCACTCACAGTCACATACTGAATGCAATACTTTAATTCTTTGATGTATGCATTATTGTCCACAAAAAGAAAGTTTCCAAGAGCAGAGAAACCAAGGACATCACCAAAGGCTTCACGCAGTTCTTCCTATCATGCTGTGCACAGGCAGGGAGCCCACCCCAAAAATGCCAGCTTCCCACAGAGCTCACAGACGCACACCCAGGTCATGGCACTGCTGCAGCCCCTGGTCCAGTGCCTTCTCTCCATCACCTTCATGGCACCCAGGCCTCAGCTGGGAGAAGGACACAGGTGCCAGCCCTGAGCCTGTTAGGGCAGAAGCTAGCACAACACCACCACCACAGTACTGAGGGTTACGGGCAATGCTCTTAAGGAGGTTTCTGCATAGTACTGATGCTCTGGCAGGAACCAGTGCATGGCCAAGAACCAGAAGAGGACCTGGCAATGACACCTGCTGCAAATGTCGTCCGCAAAACTTGGCATCAAGACGCCCTCCTTTCCAGGTATTTGCGGCTTTCCTGAAATATCCTGTCAGCTGGCATTACCTACCCCAGGTGTCAGCTCTGATCCACCCATAAGACTCCATGTCACTTTTTCTTTTTCCCCAAGCATTTCAGAGTACAAACTCTGGTAGCACTGCGGATATTGAAGAGTTCATAGCTCTGTGTTGCTGAGAAGCTCTGTTTTGGAATATGGACTTAAATTTGGGAGAGGCAAATTTGGGAGTCTCACTAGCATCACGAAGATTTTTTTATTTTTTACCAAATCTACTCCCATCTACAAGCCTTGGAGCCTCTCAGGTCACAAATGCTGAGAAGAGACTGGTTGGAGCTTGAGGAGCAGCTCCCTGAGACCTGCTTTGGCGATGCTGTGCCCGCAGGCAAGGATGCCGGCTGAGATCTCCTTCCCGAGCTGCAGCAACACCAGGCTGAGCAGATCTGTGAGTAGGGAGCCTGTCCACCCCACAGGACCACTCTTCTCCCTCTATGTAGCCTGCTCTCTTGAAGGACATGAACAGATGTGCTTCACCTTGTCCATTCCTGGGATGAACTGACGTCTCACCATCAGCTGAGGCAACCAGTGAAATTTCTGTCCCATCCCCATATGTTGAATCCTGTTCATCAAGGTCCTGGAAAACTGAGAGTGGAAGGAGCTGCCTGGCTGCCAGTTGGTGGTGATCTTCACTAGCACTGGGAGATGGGCCCAGCCCAACAGGCTGTTACATCCTGGGACGTAGACCTCAGGCTTCCTCCTTTGACACCTCCTGTATCCCTGCTGTCCTAAGGAGGAAACATTGCCCAATAGCGGACTTGGAACCTCTCGGCTTGATTTAGGCACACAGAAAAGGCAGGGACCCCCACCAGCATCTGAATATCAACAGTGAGTGAGATGAGACATGATGCAGGCAGCTGAGGCATCATCCTATTTTAACTGCTGCACACCCCTCAATTAGCAGCTGAGCAGTTTTGGTTGCAAAATCACATTAAAAACTCTTCACAGGGAGGAATTCTTGGTTTAGCAGCTAAGCTGAGACAGGGAAGATCTGCCAAATGCTTGGGTGTTTGAAATGCAATAGGCACAACTTTGCAAAGCCAAAAGAAAGCTTTTTTTCTCAGCCTGTCAAAAGATACAATCTTCAACTCTTCAAACAAGTCAGCTGGGATGAAGTGCTTCCAACAGGCAACATTTCTTACAGTGTAGTCATTCCACCTCTGATCTCCCAGCCCTGATTCTCAGAGAAAACCTACAAAACCTTCCCTGGGTAAATCTGGGAAATGTATCTCATGACTTTTCTGAATACCAACGTTTTGGAGCACTTTACCATCCTCCTCTTTTCACCATTCCCACTAATCTCTCAGTGCTCTACATTGTGCTACTATTATTCTACAAATTACCTGCCTCTCTTTTCCCCTTAGGAGATAACCACCAATATCCTCTTTATATTCCACACATGCTGTCAGATGTCTAGCTCAGACACAGGTCTAATTAAACCCAGAACAATCGTTCCCCATGTGCAGTTAGGTTTGAAATTCACTGCATCTTTCCTGAGGAGTGTGCATGCCCCAAACCTTATCTGCTTTCTCCAGCTATATTAGCTGGCTTCATAAAAGCTATTACACCTACCTAAAAATCTTTATCTTTAAACCTTTGGCTCTAACAATACTGCCATGCCAAAAGGCTGCATACACTGGAAATAGGAGAGGCAGCGTGCAACTGGGTCTGGTTTATAAAAAATAGAGGTGTAACACTATGACATGCTTCACAGAAGATCTTAAATTATATTTCACAGGAGGCAGTGGGGTTTGAATGCTAGTTTAAAATCTGTGTTCATCTTTGACTAGCAACATTGATCCATGGCTACAAGCCCCAGTGCAGCTCAGCCTCCCCTTTGCTCCTTTAGCCCCTGCCTGGAAGAAATACCTCTTCACTTCTTTCTTCAGGAGGCTCCCCTCTGGAAGGGAAGCGGCATCCAAGCTGCCCTTTCACTGAGCCTCAGTTTCCCATCTGTAGAATAAGGAGGTAATGGTCTCCCTCAGCCCTGGGAAGACAGGTTCAGGCTTAGCCACTCCAGCCTGCTGTCACCCCCACTGCTTATCCATTGCTGCTCGTGTTTGCTCCTGACCATGACCAGTGTCTCTGCAGGGAGCCACCCACACTGCTCTCCTCCAGGGGTTTGTACAGCATCTGACTGTCAACTTACTGCATGAGTATGACAGTGTGTCCTACCAATACCTCCCAGAGCACCTGCAGAATATCCCTATTGTGCATTTCCACAGCAGGAGAGGACATGAATCTCTTCTCCTTGAAGCCAGGTATCCTCACTGGGAGCTTCTGAAGATGGCTTACCCAATGTTTGTAAAGCCCTCACATGCTACAGCAGTGGCTGCCGCAGAAGATCCCATGGAGAAGGAGCATTGCTTGTGGAAGGCAGCGTGCAGGGCAGAGGATGCGGGGTTCCCCACAGTGTGGGCTCGGCCAACACTGTAGCAGTGACCCCATGGGAAGCGCTGACCACGTGGGGCTGGGCTGTATGGAAGAGCGAGGAGCTCTGGGACTAGCAGGTACCCAGGCTGCAGGGTGGCCTACTGAAGGAGTATCACTGCAATATGTATTTATCCCTTTCAGAGAACTAACAGAGGAGGTAAACCTTGACTGCAGCCAAGTGTTCAATAAAGTATGGAGACCAGCTGAAGCTTTTCTCATACCTAGAGTATTTTTAGCATCTCCTCCCTCAGCTTGCTTCTCTAGGTGTCTAGTAAGGGCTGGGTTTACACTGCTCTCTCTCTCCCACTGGACCTCTAGCAGGATCTCTTTCCTCAATTGGACCTCCAATTTCCATGTATTTATGGCACTATAGTATCTTTGAGATTTGTTTGAAACTGGTGGATGGTTTCAAAAGCTAGGGAGGGGACAACTGTCAAGCAGTCATACACCTACACAGACAGCATGACCACAAGGGCCTCCTTCCCGTAGGAAAACAAGCTAACTGATATGTAATCATGACATTCAAGGCTCTATTATAATGCAGAAACATAGATGTACAGAAATAATGCTGTGTGGGCAGCCTAAATTTTGGCCTCTTTTAACCTTTGGCGACTTGACTTTACAATTTTAATGACTCTTTCAAGGAAGCGTTTTTATATGCAATGCAGTAGTACCTCGTGCGATGGCACGTTAACTTTGATGGAGTGTGTTTAGGTGGAGGAAGATGCCTTTTAATTTTGTGTTGATTTTCACCTTTTTTACATTCTTCCCACACACACTCTCTCCCACTAGGAGTAGATTCACGAACACGCGCACAAATACGGAGAGGACCAGCAATGCAAAAGCCATCCACATCATTGTCCCCATGCCACAGAGGCCGGGAGGCTGATGAGTCTGATCCTCGAGCCTTGCACAGACAGGCTTATTGAACTTGACAGCACCACTTGTGTGCAGAGAGATGACTCATTTGAGCAGAGGCTGTGGGATCTGCCCCTAGTTGTGGAGCCGCTTGCTTCATAGCAAATATTAGCTGTTCAAACAACACTCATGTTTCTATTTTGGGTCACTGTTTACAAGTACAGACTAACAACAGTGAAAGAATGGGAATCCGCTACCAGCCAGCGCTCTCAAAAGCAGCTTACAGAGGCTACATTTCTGGAGAGGGTCAGAATGGACAATTGCTGTAAATACATTAAAAAGGTGTTATAAGCTGTCAGACATTTCACATTTCCTAAGAGGAAGGTGAATATCTGGCACTTTCTTTAGCAGAGTAGAGGCATAATTATTATTACAGAGACTTAGACACTGACTCTTATCTTTGACAGGTTGTCAATGATTTCTGAGACTAGGGAAGTATCACAACGTTTTCAAAATACCAGTAAATTTTCTAGTGAAGAGCTGCACGGTTTTGGGTGCTTAACTGAAGCACCTCTGAACGGCTGTCAGAAATAATTTGCACCGTTGCTCAGCAGAGGCAACGGATGGTTTCATATCCCAGGCCTTTCGTTATGCACAGACATGTCAGATAAGCACACATCTGGCCCAAAGGAAATTGCTACCCATTCTTCTTATATTTGCTTCTCTCTGTGTGAATTCGCCTGCTACTCCAAGAGCCACTTCAAAGTCCCTCACCAAAACCATAACTGTGATTCAGTCAATAACGTTTTACAAGAGGGAAAATGCCTTGGCTCACAAGTGCTCAAAATGGAGGTCATGCCAAACCTACAACTCATTGAGATGTGAGGACACTTAGCATGACCTGCCTTGATTTTCAAAAGCTGAGTTTTATTGAGCAGTCATCTCGATGATTTTGTGTTGTCCACATTTCTGATATAGCAGTGGGCTCCTCTCTGTAACAGACTCCATATGCCTAGAAAGCTGATGATGGGCTGTCAGGCACAAGGGACTTCCTATGTCTGGGTTTTCTTCAGCAGAAGCACAGTTGTATGTCACTGAGATCAGAACAAAAGGGCAAGGAAGGCAAGTCCCAGAAATTTAATCTCAGCTCTGCCACTCACCTCTCCACATGGTAAGAAAGTCCTTAAATCTTTCCCTTTTTCAATTTTAACCCTCTACATGTTGAAAAGTAATGTATAGCTGTTAATGTAGTATTAATATTTAAGATTTAATGATGGGGAAAAAGCCTGTCCAAGCTAAAGGAAGGACTCAAAGTCAGTCAAGTAAGAGACACAAGCAGATGAGAAATCAGACTTCATTATTCCTAGCACTGCCAGAATGATGCCTTCTCTCTCACCCCAGAAGATCTCCTTGCGAACAAAGAAAGTTCAGGTAATTTAACCATCATGCTGTTAGGGAGATGTTATTGTCTAGCATAACATGCCAGCAAATAAGGATAAAGCCTACGGCTGGCTTCAAGTCATTGCTGTCTCAACTCCTCATCAAAAGTATTAGGATCTGCAGCAGTAGCCAGGGGCCATGGGAGGTGCTGGTGATGCACAGCAGGGATGGCAAGATGAGTGAGAATCTCAGCTGGGGCCAGCGTCGTTCTTTGGTGTTTATTTGCGAGCCAGCTGAGTCAGAGTCAGCAACGATAGCAAATCTTTAACAGCAAATCAGTAAATTAGAGGCAGAGATGTTGAAGGTAGGAGACATGTTGTGGCTCATATCAGGGTGTTCCTAAAAGGATTATGTTCCATTTGTTCTCTAAGACATAAATAGGTAATGTGCCATGTACGCATGAACCAGATCTGCAGGGCAAGGCAAGGCAGGCAGAAGGGGAATACTCTTTCTCAAAGAACAGCGTAGAAAAGCGAGATGCTGCTAATTTGCTGAGGGGCTCTGAGCCCCAGACTGAGGAAGGACAGATTAGGCAAATGCTCTGCTAATAAGAATACTGAAAGTATAAAGTTGTATGTGATTGATGTAGCACTGGTGCTGCGCGAGAGACAGGGGTTTTAAGAAGGTGTATGCATAAGAATAAGAATAAAATGGTAAAGCCTTGAAAAAGCTGTAACAACCAGGAAGGTTATTTAAGTGAGGACAACTACGCATGTTAAAAAGGAGTGCAATTAAGTAACGTGATAAAACGAGGGCCAAGAGCTTGAATTCACAGAACAGCAATGAGAGCCACCGTAAGCCAGACGGTGAAAGGAGGAAAGGTCCTGAAAGCCTTAGGGCAGGGAGAAGTAATGGGATGAGGTTTGCAAAGCTAGTGAAAATATTGCAGGCTCTGAAGGGAAATCTCATTGCAGTCAGAAACGGCTTTAAGTTATTTATGTTTTTTTTCTTCTGGTAACTTTAAGAAACAAGTTAACATGCAGCTTTGTTAGATAAAGCTTCAGTGATTCATCCTTGAGAGTACGTGAAGTGAAGAGTTGAATTCCTGATCACGCTGGGTCTCCAAAAATGACAAGCATATGTGAAATGGAATGTGAGCTTCTGGAGGGAGGTGGACGTATCCTGCAAGCTGCAAGTGCTGATTTGAGGGCTGCCGCTGCCAAACGCTTGGTCTCCAGGAGAAATCGTTCTCAGTGATATGCCTGCGGTTTTCAGCAAGAAGCACTATGAGGAAATAGCCTCTGAGGATAAATAATCCCAGAATCATTGTATTTCTTTCCCCCAGCCCCCTGTGCTGTTTGCCAGAAGATAAAATGAAGCAATGTGAGGCCATCAGAGTTAGCTGTGGTCCCTGGCCCTCTCACCACCCTTTGGTACCTGTGTTCTCATTGGATCTTCTTGTCCTCACTGGTTTTATTTGCTGTTTCCCTCTGTTCTTCTTCTGCTTATTCTCCTCCCACTGACTGAAATGCTGTTTCTGTTCTTCTTTCATGTTTAACTCATAATAATTAACTAACAGGCAAAATTTCAGACCTTATTTAACCTCATCCACCAACAGAAATCCAGTAAAATGCGATCCAGTCGTAGGTGTGTAACACTTCCTACTCATTCCAGTTTATTCATTTCAATTTAGCAGGAAAGCCCTTCTTTGTCGCAAAGACAACGTATTTTGCTCTGGTCCATAGTAGCATTGTTAGCTTATGCAGTGAGGAGACAAACCACTTTCATATAATCATATTTATTAGATCATTAGCACTATTTTAGAGAAGTGCCAACAATCGGCACTTAGGGAAAAAAGAGAGCTGGCAGTAAAGGCCACCAGGTGAAACGTTTTGGAAGGAACCTGCAGGCCCTTCGTAGCAGTAATGAAGCAGACGCATCTGATGTCTCCAGTTAATTATCTCATTGAGAGCTTGTTGGGAGGCGCTGCTGTGGCTGAGCAGCAACCAGGTGCAAGGGTGGAGTACAAGGTTGGATGCAAATACATGTGGTTTGTTTCCTTTAATGATAGCACTTAAATATGTGGCATTGCAGGGTACAAGAGTGATCACTTCTGAAGCAGCAGTACCCACAAACTAGATGACTTCATCGCATTTACATATATACACAATCTGAAAATTTTATATACCTGCCTATGCTGTGGCTGAGCAGCAACCAGGTGCAAGGGTGGAGTACAAGGTTGGATGCAAGTACTTACATAACTATGGCAAAACCACTGGCATATAATCATGTTTGTTTAATTATAACACAAGGGAAATAAATCCATTGAAAACGGGGAGGTTTTGGCAACTGAACAGAAAATGCCTTGCTCTTCACCAAGCCATTAGGGGAAAGTCCAGGAGATGAGTGACTGTAGGTACCACTGACCTTTTGTGCTGAGGTAGTACATCACCAGAGAAAACTCAAGGATCACAAAAAGGTAAAGGAGTGGAGGACTGGAGAACAGGTAGCACTCAGTTCTATGTAACATCTTCTGCTCACCTACAATGAAAAGGCACTTTAGAAAGCAACAAGCTGCTCAGAGCTCACATTACCTTTGTACTATTACTGGGTTAAAAATGTTGCATGCTTAAAACCCCTTCTTGAGAGACGCTGGTGAAAAACGCTAGCTAATACTTTTTTATGCCAGAGAGAGGCAAAAGGGACCTTGAGTTAAAGAGATAATGTCAATTTTATGGTCACTTTTAAAGAAATTATTTTAAGTTAGGTTCAGATCAAGTATCTCTGAAACTCTCTGGCAAGTGTCGTCTTCCTTTTTTAAAAAAAAAAAAATTGCAGCTGCATCTTTCAATTCTCTCTTTTTTTTTTCCCTTCCTTGATATGGTGAAAATCCAAACAAACAAGAGGTCAAGCTGCCTACAGTCAAACTCACTGCACATTGTTAATGTGATGGAAGACATGGTATGGGTGAAACTGTAAGCACAGCTGCAATTCCACTAACCTGAAAACTAAGTGTTCTCCAATGCATAGCATACATAAAAATGTGTGGCTGTAAACATATAGAAAGAATTAAAACAGATTAATTAATGAATGAAGATTGCCTTCTGATCAGAACTGGGTTTTTGAGTTGTGTTTTCAGGCAGAAGTGTGATGTTTAAGTTTTCATACTGCCTAGCACTGTACTGAAGTGGGAGCTCTGCCATGAGCTTGATGCTTTTGCACTCTCTGACACGGAACAGCTTAGGGTGAACAAGTCTGTTATTAATGTATTGCTCAAAGGCAGTCTGAAAACACAATGGCTGCAACATATTTTGACCTTAAAGAGGCACACCGAGAATCCTTTGCTGCCGGAGGAAATAGATGTGCAGCTTGATGGGCCATGCTCTGTTTTGGGAATAAGCTACACAGACTTTCTTTTCTCTTATTCCAAAATAAATGATCATGCTCTGCCCAGATGTTTTTTGCCTCTTTGCAGATTATTTCCTCTCTTTTTTCCAGGTTACACAGACCACCTGCAGTGCAGGCAAGAGAACGATGCATCACAGTTGAAGATGGCAAAGATTTGCCGCCTGCTAGCCCTGGCAGTTCAAGTATTAATGGTGGTTTTGAGATTTAATTCTTGCACTCTTCTGAAGCCATAGGTTCTTTGCTGGCTGAAAAATCAGATATTCAGGCTATAGGAGAGACCCTCACCAGCCAGCGGAGTTCTGCTGATGCTGTGTGGTACTTGTAATGCAGTAGGACAAGCAGCTCTGTAACTATCTCACTCCATTAGTTTTTCCATTCCAAAATGAGTGCCCTGCTCACCTTAATTTGTTAATGAGATGGTTGACTGGCAGGAATGAATGAAGTCAGAGCATTAGCTCCTTCCTGTCTCAGTGATCCCAAGTTAAAGTCAGCTTCTGCAGGAGCTTCTGCTTGTGCCCGGCAGCAGACCCAAATGCTTTGACCCAGCACAGCTCCTGTGTACACAGCTGAACTCAGGGAGCATCCAGATGTGGGCAGCACTCAGCTCCTCCAGCACACGGAAATGCTAGAAAACAGACTGGGGGTGTCACCCCATCCACAGAGAAGAGGAGAAGTGAAACAAGGTTTCTGGGGCATCACCGTTTCCCGGTGAAATGCCTTCCGGAAACCTGTGAACCAAGAGATGAGAAAACATCCCAAACCTACCAGGAATCACTTGCAGATGCCAAGGGCTCCCATCAAACATGAAGACTCAAGGAGGTGGTGGTCCTGCAACATGCTCAGCACCAGCAGCCAGAAAAGGAGAAGGGTGCTCCAGCTGTCCCCGAGGAGACCCACCGTAAGGAGGAGTGAGAAATCACCAAAATGAGGTCTTCTAGCTGCATGAATCTAAGTGAACACTTTGGTCTTAGATACCCAAGCCTCTGGGCTGTGAGACAGTCAAGACACACCTGGCCACAGGAAGGAGGTTGTGGCCTCTGGCTTTTAGGGCTGCCCAGCTCTCGGGCCAGCCAGGCAGCCAGCACAACCCGGGCAGCCTCGTGTCCTCTCCCAAACTCTTCCCACCCCTATGTGTCTCCAGCCACATGAGCATTGTGATGGGAGGGGGGTTTGCTGGCTGTGCCCCAATGCCTTTCACAGGAAGGGGAGCCTGTGGGCCAGTGGCATGGTTTATCTTGCAGGGAGAGCCCATGGTTGGACCCCTGTGGCACATCTGGAGCGTGAGTCCCAGGGCAGCAAAGTCACTGCAGCAGTTCAGGTAGGAAGGGGCTTTCATGTGCTTAATGTGATTTCACAGGACCATAGCCAGGAGCTCCAGTCCCTCTCCTCCTTGCCTTGTGCCAGATACACACTTCTCGTCCTCATCCACCGCGTGGAAAGTAACAAAGACAGGGGATCTGCAAACTCATTGCTGGCAGAGCAGTGAAAAGCAGCCAGAAACAGCTGTGACTCCGTTTTTCTGTCACTCAAAGCAATGATCGTCTTCTCTGTTGTCATCTACCTGGAGTAGGGAAATTTTGTTCCTCTTGTTAAAATTCCATGCACGCACTCTGCCTTGCTTATAAACCGAAACACAAGTTGTGATCCACCTGCTTAATATAATTCAGTGCTTGCAGTTTAGTGTGATTATAGCTGATTTGTTTGATCTAGTGTATGAAAACTGTTTGTCATCTGCTACTTTACCCGATGTGGAAGGTTTGGGGACATCTGCACAGAGAGCAATATAGATCTCTGTGCTGTATTAGTTTATAATACACTAATTATCATGTGCTCTATTTTATTTCCTTTCTACACAGCCTGCTTCACTTCCCCAGGGGTTTCTCTGCACCAGGAAAAATACAGAAAAAATGCAGGTTTCATCAAGACCTCCGATGTTTCTAAAACAATGTTATGCCACGACTTCTTCCTGACAGGCAGGGAATAAGAACTATGTTGAATCATCTTGCATCTAAAACCACTGAAGCTGGGGCAAAGGAATCCTGACATCTTCAAGAGCTGTCTTGTGGGGGTTCCTCCACTTAGTGCTATTAGGGCGGCTCAGGAAAAGAAAGCACCTGGACTCCAGGCTCGCTGGCCAGCTCTCTGCTTGCATGCCCAGGCCTCCTTCCCTCCAGTGGGAACCAGTGAGTCACAAAGCAGTGACCAGCACGTGTGTGACTGCTGTCCCCAGGGGCACCCCTGGGGAGATGTGCACACCATGCCAGGAGCTGAAGAGCCTTCCCAGGCGTCACGCTTTAGTGCTACCCAGCAATAAAGCAGGTTTTCCCCACAGAGGATACAGCTGAGTGGTTCGTGCACTCTCATGTGCAATTCACTTTGCCAATAGGTGTTTTCCCCCTAAAAACTCCATTTGATTCCTGAGAAGTGTTTTCAGTGAAACTTGTCCGATGGTGCCCACCACTGACATCTTGGGTGGGACCACTACCAGCTCCCAGGAGCACACCTCCCCTCATCCTTGCTGGGCTTTGAGGGAAGCACGTGAGTTCCCAATAGCAAAACTCCCGTCAGCTTCAACAGGACAGCACCAGGCCTTTTGCACCTTCTGTTGCGCTGGTTTTCAACCAGCACACTCAGGCTGCAGCGATTAACCTGCTCCTAAAACTGATGAAGAAAAACCGTGTGCAGCTTCTGATGACACTGCAGACTTCACCTCACTTAGTTGGATGGGGGGCGGGGGAAAGAGAGAAAGGTTGTGCAAGTCTGAATTTGGCCACCTCTCTCCTCAGACACAACATCTGTTTCCATGCAAGCAAGAAGAAAATGGGTGACTAACACACAGCTCTGCTGCTTGGCAGCTGGCCCCTGGATCCTCCTCCAAGGCGCTAAATGTGTCCCTGGCAAACAGAAGGTTGAGATTTTAAATGAGGAATTAATGAAAATGCGCTCTTTTCCTGTTTGTTGTCCCTTTAAATTCAGTTTCCATGGAAACGGGTCTGGAGAGGCTGCCTGGAGGGAGCCAGGAGAGATCTCTGCCTGGCCGCCTTCCCCTCCGGGTTGCCAGCTGAGCCACCCCAATTGCCAGGCTTTTACAGAGGCTTTTGCTATTGTCATTTATGCCTGGAATAGGAGCGATGGTTCCGTGTGGGTTCCTTCTCTAAGGAGTCTCGAGGTGGTCAGCCATGCTGCTGTTGCCTGCAGCTGGGCCGCTTGCAAGCGGCTCCTCTCCTTCCATCGCCTGTCTGGTGGAGTGCAGGCTCATCCAAACCCGTTGCGACACTGCCTCGCTGAAAATGTCACTCCTGTAGAAATATTCATTCCACCACTTTTTTCTTTTTTAAAAGTGGTGGTGGGTGTGATCTGAGCACGCAGACTGAGCTGGGAGCGGTGGCAGAGGGGCAACTTTGTCATTAATTCAATGTTTATCCTAGGGGAAAATTTGAGACCCCACCTGAAGTACTGTGTCCAGCTCTGGGGTCCCGAGCACAAGAAAGATAGGGAACTGTTGGATCGGGTCCAGAGGAGGGACACGAAGATGGTCAGAGGGCTGGAACACCTCTCCTCTGGAGAAAGGCTGAGGGAGTTGGGGTTGTTCAGTGTGGAGAAGAGAAGGCTCCAGGGAGACCTTATTGCAGCCTGAATATATAAAGGGGGCTTATAAGAAAGATGGAGAGACTTTGTACCAAAGGCTGTAGTGACAGGACAAGGGGCAACAGTCTTAAGCTGAAAGAGGATAGGCTTAGACTGGACTTAAGAAAGAAATTTTTTACGATGAGGGTGGTAAGACACCTGGCACAGGTTGCCCAGAGAAATTGTGGATGCCCCATCATTTGAAGCATTCTAGGACAGGTTGGATGAGGCTTTGAGCAACCTGATCTAGATGTCCCTGCCCATGGCAGGGGGATTGGACTAGATGATCTTTAAAGGTCCCTTCCAACCCAACCCATTCTGTGATTCTGTGATTCTAGGAAAATCATATCACTGATATGATCATCATTTGATGAAAATCAAATCATATTTCTGCCAGACACATCACCAAGTTGTGTTATAGCAGGGTGGGGAACAGCATGTATCCTGAAAAATGGCCTGAGAGCTTTTGGCTGTGGTCGAGGGTGCAGTGTTTCTTGGATTTATGCTGGAGGACCATGCTGGGTACAGAGAGTGAGATGGGATACGGCTGCACCCATACCTTTTTGGATATCCAGCCATGCCTCTGGGTTTCTCTTAGAGGGAATTCACTGGCTTGTTCTCAAAGAGACTCCAGGAACAAACTGTCCTATGTACAGCACAGAGAATCAGTGGAGTAGGACTCAAAAGCAAACAGTAAAGTAGTGGTGTTTGTCTGTGTAGATCCACCCTTTTTCCAGGTGAACAAAACCTAAGGGTCTTAGACCTATAATATTTGGGGGTCGCACAGTCCCAGGAATGGTGGCTGTTTTTGCCACTGTTGAATGCATCTGCTTCCATTTTTGTTAGCATTTGAGGAGATGCCTCTGGTGTGTCTGTGCAAGGTTGTCTTAATGAAATCTGAATTTTTAGTGGAAGCTGACTAACAGTAAAAGCTTCATCCACCCTCCCAGCTGAGTTCTGCAGACAAGTACAGTTCCAATGTAAAAACAAAAGTAATTTTTAAATGTAATTAATCCTAATCAGAATAGTTCAATATTAGCTGTTGTTGCTCCAGATATGCATAAAGGCATTGCCCTCCTTGGTTACCTAGATGCTTGCCTGTAATTAGAAAGACAGACTATCATATCTGAGGTGTAATACTGAGATCGTTTTCTGCAAGCCAGATGAGCAATGTCTTGCATATTGTACTGGAAATATTCTCTGCTTGCTGCTGGCACAGTCTCAGATGGAGTATGACCTTCACTGTTGCGCAACCAGACCTCAAGAAGGATGTAAACCCGTACTGGGGAGAATTCAGAGAGCAACGGGCATGACCAGAGGTCTAGAAAATATGACCTATGAGACAAAATTGAATGAATTGAGGCTGTTTAGTGTAAGTGGAGACAAACCAAAGGGATACATCTCAGTGAAGGGGTAAAGTAAAACTGCAGAGAGGAAGGTAATTAAATGCTTTCCATGTCCACAATGGATAGAAGAGAAATAATGAGCTTAAACTGCAACAAGGGAAACAGTCTAGACGTTAGGAAAACTTCCCCAGCGATAGGGACAGAGACATAAAATAGGGACTTAGAGAGGTTATCGAAGCCCAACACCACTGTCTCAAAGCAGAACTGGCAGATGCCTGCTCTTTCCTGACTTAAGACATTTTCAGCGTCCGAGGTGCCATCCCATCTTCAGACAGCCTGTTCCAACGCTTCACCGTGAGTTCCCTTTGTGGAAAGCGAAGCCTAATTCTTCACTTTGTATCCACAACAAACGATTCGCCTGCTCTTTTTTTCTCACTTTTGTAACATCTGGGCACACTGTGATGCTTTGACCCCTTTCCCTGGAGCGGCTCCCCAGCCCGCCATTTCCTGCCAACATGGGAGAGCACTGTCATGGTGGTGTCTTCTCTCTCCAGACTGCTCCTCCAGTTTTTCTAGATCATTTTGCATGCTGCTGCCGTTCTCCAGCATGCCGGGATAACCCTTCCCGCACAGGGAGAGAATAACTTTTTCTGCCCGCCATGTCCAGAGCCGCGGCCGCGCCGGGGCGGGGCCTCGAAACCGTGTCCCCACAGCAGCGAGGGCCCGCCGTCCCGCCCCGCTCCCGCCACGCTCCGCGAGCGGAGGAGGTTTGTCCGCCGCGGGCCACCGTCTGCCGGCGGTGCGCTGCCGTGCGGTTCCGGGCGGGTACAGCGGTCGCGGGAGCAGGAAGAGCCACCGGCGTGCACCGCCAGCTCGCTTCGTCCTCCTCCTCGGCCCGGCCACCTGCCCCCCCATGAGCGAGAAGGGCGAGCTGGACCTCACCGGGGCCAAGCAGAATACGGGCATGTGGTTGGTGAAGGTGAGAAGCCGCTGGCGCGTCCCCGGGCCGGGCCCNGTGTCTGGGGCGCGGGGGGAGCTGGCCCGCGGCGTGGGGCTGGGGTTGCCCGCGTCAGGCTTGCCCGATGCCCCCGGGCAGCGGTCGCGCCCGTTTCCCTTCCCGTGGGCGGGGGGGCTGCTGGGGTAAGTGAAACAAAACAGGGAAAATTGGGTTACCTGGGAGCTGTCCTTGGCTGGTGCTTTATTAGGGGTACAGGCCTGGTAGCATAACTTTTATTTTCCCAAAACTCTGAGAGCCTGAGAAAGTTTGAGCACTCTCAGGTTCACATCATTGTTGACAAAAACAATAAGGAAAACGAGGTCCCGTGTCTTGTCACTACAGCTCACCTTAGTGGTAGAGTAGCACAGCTATAACGAAGGCACTGTGAGAAGGTATAAACAACATCAAATCAAACCCAGGCACCTCTGTGGTGCAGGGCCGTACTCATGTCTGCTGCTGCTAACTGGGCCGCCACTGCCTGCCTATCAGCTCTGTTCTGTGGAGGGTCTTTCTATCAAAATGGCTTGGCTGCTTCTGCTGGCAACAGCAAGGATTGGCTGAGGAAAGAGGAGACTCACAGCCAGCGGGGGATTATGTGCCCTGGCCCCCTTCCAGTCCCCCGTGGATGTGCCCCTGTTTTTCTAGACCTGTATTTGTTCTGTCTGGGGAGAAACGGTAGCGGCCTCATTTTCTTCCTTCAGGGACAGAGATCAGGCTCAGACCATCAACTTGAAAGCCTGTGGGGACAGGGCAGTACCCAAATATGTGTCCTGGGTGGTGAGGGGATGTGACACCATCATACTTCAGCTAACAAAACATCTTATTGTGGCACTTGAAAATGGTGGGGAATTTCAGAAGTACTGCACAGCAAAGCAAGTCTGGTGGTGGGTAGGTCGCTGCTTCTGGCTTCCTCTTTCGTACTGACACCTGAATGTCTGGTTTCATGAAACCTTACTGAAAACTGTGTAGTGTTCTAATTGTGGTAGCTTATCCAGAACAGTAAAAATGAAAGCTGACAGCAGGAAGCTGCAGAAGCGTATCATGGTACTGAGTGACAGGATGATAAACTGGCAGGTGAAATTCAGAGTTGAAAATTCTAATCTGACGTGCACAGAGAAAAATTATCCTAATACTTACACTGTGATTTGGTCTCTGCTGGTTGTTGTCATTAGAAAGGAGGTTTAGTTTCACAGTAGATATGGATAACTAAGAATGTCATGTCAAAAGAGCAGATTCAGCATTGGGCATGATTACCAAAGATACAGAGAACAAAAGAGAAAATATTTTTATGCCATCATATTGCCTGTATCCTGAATACCATGTTCTGGTCTCGTCCTCCATCGTGGAAGGTATACAGTAGACCTAAAAACAGTACAGAGAAGAGCACCGGGGATGATCTGGGGAACAAGGAATGGTGGCTGTGGGGGAAAGTCCTAAATACATTGTTACTTTTCAGGCTGGCAACATGATTGATTTGGAAATCTTACAGAGGTCTGTAAAGTAATGAGTAAGGTCACAGGTGGATAGGGAAGAAATGAGTAGGGAAGAGTCAGTTCTAACACGAGAATTAGGGGTGCATCAAATTAATTCATCTGGGGGGGCTCAGAGCAAACAAAGCAGGTACTGTTTTGCACAATATGTAGTTAAGTTTTGGAACTTGTTGCAATAGGAAGTTGGGAATGTCAAAACTTCACAGAAGCTCAAAAAGCCATTAGATAAATTCAGGCAAGAAAATCAGATTGAGATATTAAAAATGAATATGCTCCTGTACCTCAAGGCTGCCGCATCAAAGATCACAGTAATTAGAATAGCTTGCTGGGGAAACACGTTTTCTTCTTATGTTCTCCTGCTCTTCCATAAGTACTGCTATTGGTGGCATTTGGAGACAGGGCACTGAACTTACTTGTCGTTTAGTCTGGTACTGTTTGGTGGTTCTTGAAGCAAGCCAAGAATTTTCAGGCACATCTTTGCTTCTCGCTGATGCCACTGTGAGCACAGGGTGCTGCCTGGTTTAATGAGAAAGCTAGACTGAGAGGAATGCTTAAATATTGCTCTTCCAAGTAAGTGTTAATATAATCCTTCATGCATGTGGTCTGAATTTATAATTTGGCTGTCATCTTGTATAATAAAAGTAAAAAAAAAAAAAAAAAATCATGAAGTTGCTAACATTGGTAGACCATAGCAAGGGATGTGCAGGATTTTATCCTTTGCATTCCTTTGGACCTGAACTTGGAAACAGCCATCCTTGTTACTAGGACCTTCAACACACTCAGAGGCATGACAGTGTGTAGCACCTGTACTTTTTATCTTCACTAGCTAGGATAACGAGGCTGAATTTATCCTTCCTTTGAGGGAGAGGGCAATCAGTTCTGCTGGAATAAAAAACCTGGCTTATTTAATTTCCTTTTAGCATGTGTTATGCTAGCACAGGAAGTATTCCAGAGAGACTACTTAACGGGCGATAAAAGAATGTAGTGATGAGTACTTTAGAAGCATGGGCAGTAAGAGGAGATACCAGAAATCTTGTGAGTCGCTTTAGTACAAACCCAGAAAGTAACTGGAATATTTTTTCTGTGTTTTCAGTGAAAGCTAAGATAGGGAAATATTATAAGAACTGTTGGTTATGTACTTGTGGTAAAGTGAAGCCCATTTAGTGTTAGCCATTAGAATTGTTAATTTCTTGTTCCTTGTGTGATGGATTGGTTGGTTTTTTTTTATTTAATCTGCTGCATTGATCTGTATTTAGAAAGATGGTATCTTTATATAATTTCTTTTTTTTATGTTCAAAGGAAAATGAAAACATAGAACCTGACATCAGCCTTACTCAGTTTCTGATATACATATTGCATATGGATTGCTATACAGAGGAAGAGCTAATTTAATTTCATACAGAAAATTGGAAGTAGTTTATTACAGATAGGGGCTGTTTGTCTGTCTTGTTCTAAAGGCAGATAGGAAGCTGGTTTTAACTAGAGTAACTGTGTATAGCTAGAAGTAATCCTTTGATTACAGTCCTTCATAACCCTTTTTCTTTCTCTGCATAGCCCTTGACTGCAGATAGGCCAGCAGAAAGATGATTAATTGCACTCTTTGAGACTGTTTCCCGTGCAGCTGAAAGAAGTGTGATTGATCTGCAACCTCTTAATCTGAATAAATTCCCTGTCTGATTATATTATATAGCAAGTTGGTGATTTTAGCAGCATGAGAGTCATTCACTCCTTGTCCACTCATACTGAATGTGTGTCTACCTTATTACCTGGCAATATAAATTAGATACAGATTAGGTGCGAGCACATAATAATATTTCTGTTGTGTCAGCTGGGGCACATGTCATAACATTTATCTTGGCTTTAGAAAGAAAATGATATGTGATCTGGCATGAAATCTGCTGTAGAAAATTACCACTTTGAAAATGGTGGAAAAAATATATATCAGTAGATTGTACCAATTAGCTCGCTTTCTGTTGTGCATTTGTGGCATTTTTGACCCATTGTTAGGACTTTATGGAAACCTGGACTGACATTTAGTTTGGCTGAGCAGTTGGAGGACATCTGGATGTTCTAGCTCTTCCAGAGTACTTCATGGGGTGCTGTGAGACTGAAGGAAAGCGCTAAGCACCAGTACCAAGGTGTTTTCTGGGGTTTTTTTGAAGAACAGGTAGATGCAAGGTTAGTCTTAAATTTGTTCGAGCTTTAGGAATTTAGGAGGTTGCTGTTTGTCAGCAAGTTCCTGGAACAGGCTCTCGCCTCCTCAGCTGTGCAGTGAAACTTGGCTTAGTTTTATTCTGTGCAAGACAAAAATCAGACTACAAAGTGCCTCTTTGCTGCTTGAAACAGAAAATGCCACAGGCAGAGCTTAGTACATTTTTCTTTCTTGCTGGCTGTGTCTCACACCATTTTTCTGTGTGGGCACAGATGTTTTCAGTAGCTGTGGACTGTGTGAGCTGGAATAAACTTTGCTGTACCAGTAAAGAACATTGCCACAAAATTAAAGAATATAGATTTGTCCTGATGTGTCATGAGCATATGAAGAAAAAAAGATATAAAATCCCTGTATCAGAATACTTCTTTAGTACTTGGCGTTGGAACAGTAAATGATTTTTCCTTTAACAAGCCACTGTTTTGCTAGACACTGAGACTACTGTAGGTCTTTAAGATGATGTTCTTCCAGCAACTGCTACATCCTTATTAGAAAGAAAGGGGTTTATAGGAAGTAGTAGCTTCTATTAGACTGCTTTCAGCTATTTCCTTTTGAAAAAAATCTGTAATTTCCATATCACTTGAACATCTTACAGTTAGTTTTAAATAGTCAGATGTGAGATTGTCCTTATTGCTTCAAGTCTGTATTCCATCTCTTGATGTGCCATGGTACTTCTACGTCTAATAGCTTGTGTGTAGGGGGGAAATTGCTCCAATCTCACATTTGTTGTACTAATGTGTCATGTTCAGTCTGTATAAAAAGCCATCATGGAGAAGAGTCATAATTGCTGAATGGTGGGGAAAAAACTTGTGATCTGCAAAACATTGCACTCTGTGCTTATAACTGATGGAGCTGGCTTCTTGCAAGGAAAGGTAGACATGGCTAGAACTGATGCCACGTGGTGGAGCAGAGAAGGTAGAGAAGTTCCTCATTCCTCTGGGGCTAAACTGAGAAGCGTGAAGTGCCTCTCTGGGGCTGAGGGCATGGGCTGAGCTGGGAGCTCCTCTCTGAGGCAGGGCAGTGGCAGCCACCAGTGCAGTCCACCTTTTGAAGTCCTGGGAAACTGTGCCCTCATACGAGTGCTCAGATTTGTAGGTGTTCATCAGCGATAGCACCGTATATCAAAATAAACACTTAACCTTTTGATTTCACAGAATAGATGTTGTTTGTCATCTTTAACCTTGCCTGGTCTTTAGGGAGAACTGGGGTAACTCTGCTGAGAACTGGACACCTTCTCCTGGCATTACTCTCTCCAGAAAAAAGAAGTGCTGTTGCTGCCGCACACAAACGTGCATGCATTGTCACATCTGGGCACATCCAGGAGCCTGAAGAGTGTGGGTGTGCAGTGCAGCGGCAGCAGCAAGGTGTTAAGGCTGGCCATGGAAGTGCCAGCTGTTGGGGTCTAGGTAAACCTGGCAGTAGTTAGCTGGTACTTTTCTGGCCAGAGAGTGGAGAGGCAGGCTGTGATATCAACTACATTGATGGGAAAAGAGGAAAAACGAGTCTGCTTGGAAAGCCAGCTTCCAGCTTGTTGTTTGGTTACGTACATGCCTTTACTGTCCATCATAAGCCCAGGCCGCCTGAGGTTGCAGATTCCCAAACCTTTGTAACTGAAGGAATGTGTGTGTAGGTGAGTCTGCATCACTGGAGCAGCTTTTATTCCTTGGATGTATCAGGTTAAGCCGGGCTGCTTGTCCTATCCCTGCACTGACCTTTGCTTTGTGTAGTTATTCAGGGAAATGGGTTGGAAACCTGGTTTGGTTGTTCCACGTGCTAAATATAAAATCAGCACAGCTAAAATGTAGAAGTCCCCCACACCTCCCAGGCAGATCAGTTTGTTCTTTCCGTATACTGACCAGCTGCACAAAGACCTTTGTCAGTAGAGTGGAGGGGTGGGAATGAGTGATGGGAGGCATATCTGCATAGGGTAGTTCTGCTGTTGAAGAAGTGGACGTCTGGTGGGAGTAGGGCTACAGTTTGATGCTGAATGTGTCTGAGGTTCCCAAATGCTAAGCCTTCCCTTCACAGCATCTTTTGGTCTCTGAGTTGTTATTGTCTAACTTCTCATCATTGTTTTATTTGGTGGTTTTTTTTTTTAATTCGTAGAGAGATGAGAATTTCTGATGAATATTTAGAAGTATAGTATTACTTGATAAAATTATTTGGACTCCTTAGTTTAAGAATATGATGTTGATCTCTGTTTGCCTTTCATGATTGGATAATAGTATTTGAGATTAAAGGTAGTATAAGATTTTTCCCTCATTTAGGAAATTTAGGACTCTCCACTGGCCTTATTTTTGCACTACGTTGTTCTCTTTGCTCTCCCTAATAGAATATATTGTCTATTATATTTAGATCGTACTGTATTCTGAAGTGGTCAGAGTAAATGCATTTAAAGTATATACACATATACAATTTATATAGAATTTTAAAATCTGCTTTTCTTGAAATCTGTCGTCTTTTTTTAGGTCCCCAAATACTTGTCACAACAGTGGAATAAAGCTTCAGGAAGAGGTGAAGTGGGAAAACTAAGGATTGCCAAGTAAGCCTTTACTGTACCTTTATTGGTTGCAATTCTTAGAAGTTGCCTGCAGTAAAATAGATTATGCTGCACCTCTTACAATGCGTAATCCTGTTTCTTGCGAACACTGTGCATATTTCTGTGAAACCTGAAAGGTACTTGCTTGTATAGTGATTATCAATACATAAATGATATGAAATTATACTGGGGAGTGGCTGTATCCCATTACATGATGTTTGATTTCTTAAACCCAAGAAATATGCACATGTAACTGGAAAATGTTCTTTGACTTATGTGCTATTTTGCTGCTTCTGTTCTCACCTGCTGACTTTTCCCATTTATTCTTGGGCATCAGCATAAAAAAAATTGAGCAGCTCAGGAGTGAAGATGAGTAACGAAACTAGAATTCCAATTTGCTTTTCTTATCAGGGAAGCTAAACTTGTGGAATTAGATTATGGAAACTAAAACATTAAATATTTTCTTTTGCAGAAATCAAGGAAGAACAGAAGTAAGTAATTACTAAATACAAAGGCTATGTATGTGTTATATTTTAAATTCTAAAAATTGTGTAGAACGTGCTGGTTTCTAGTGTCATGTATTTTTTGTTACACCTGTAATGAAGCATTGTACCACAGAATCAGGTGGAAAATTATGTTCGTAGCTCTGCCCATAGGTTTACAGTGGGACTTTCATCGAGTCTCTTTGTTCCCTAAGTTTGTTTACGCATCTGTAAGCAGCAGTCATAGTAGCGACCTTCTCTCTAAACATTTTGAGATGTGTTAGTGCAAAAGGCTATCTGAGAACTAAGGAGGATGATGATAAAGCAAAAGAAGTTGGAGGTGGAGGGTTGCAATTTCAGAAAGTATGCTGTCTTAAATTTGGAATTTTGTCCTACTAAATATAAAGCAACTTGAAGGTTTTTCTGTATGTGAAGATAACGGCATTTATTAGCAGCCTCAGTGAATAATAGTCACTTCCTGTATCTTTTACAAGAGATAAGGAAAGTTCCATTAGTTAGAATTACTTCAGATACCACGTAGGTCTGTCACTGAATTGGAAGAAACTCTAGACGAAAAAACGGGAGGGAAGCAAGCTGCCTTTGCCATTTGATAACCTGGCCAAACTCCTTTTAGAATAAGTGGAGAGAGTTTTACTGGAGGTCTGGATGTTTAATTGGACTCTCCTAGGCTGGAATATGAGCCAACCTCCCTAATTTTGTGAGCCCCACACCAAAATCTTGATATTGATGAGAGCCACAAAGCGCATTTTGCAGTCTGTGTAGAGCCAAGCGGTGAGGAACCCCATGAGAACGGGTGGCTTCCCGGGGACCCTGTTGCTGCGTGGCAGAATGAGGCTAAGCAGGACATACAGGAAAAGTATGCAGTGCAGGTCTGAACAGTCCATTTTCAGGTTTCTCACTGTGTCCTGTGGCTAGGGATTCTGGTTACCCAGTCCCCCCAGTACCTCCTCAGCTCCTGTATTGGGCATACAATGTAAACATAGCAAAGGAGCTGTATTTGAACCTCTCCTGGGCTGCATGCAATTCAGGAGTCCCCAGGCTAATAGCACTTGTTGTGGTACGTTAGCACTTTCTCTGGAACTCAGCTGGCTGTGTGAAACATTTTAAAGCACTCATACTGAACACTGTCTGAAAACCTATTATGCCTTACATCTTAATAAGTAAAATCAAATTGTTCTCTGACTTCAGGAGAAAGTAATTTACAATTTTTAAAAGATGAGTAAATTTTATGAAGTACATGAAAGCTTTGAATTCTGTATTTCAACAAGAGATCAATAAATTAAGACTCTTATCCCACTCTTTATGTTTTTGAAATGGAAATGTGCTATATTACTTGTTTTTTCTCTGTTTTTCTTTCCCCATAACTCTTAAAGCTGTATAATTGAGTCTGTTTAGTAACACTGTGGTAATTGTGACTGTTAGGTGTCATTTACTTTGAATGAAGAGCTTGCAAGCATCAGTGATATTGGAGGAAAACCTGCTTCAGTCAGTGCACCAAGGGAACATCCATTTCTTTTGCAAAGTGTGGGAGGACAGACCTTAACAGTGTTCACAGAAAGTTCAGTAGGTAAGTTAGAATTAAAGATTGCAGTATACATGATTTCAATAAACTGGCTGCTGTAAAGGCCAGTAGACTCAGAAGTCAGATTTTGGCTTTGTTTTGTTGTTATCTGCATACATATCACTCGTATCACTGTTGTTCTTTTTTTGTGTCTGTTTCTTTTTCTTCATATGATTGAGCAACTAATTTAAGTTCTCCACATAGGTTTATCATGTACATTTCAGCTGTGGGTCTGCTGAACAGAACAGAGAGAGCGTGGAGTGCACTACACTGTGCATTCCTTTTTAGGGTTTTCACTGGAAAAAGTGTTTTTATGTTCCCATGGACTTTTGGGATCAACTAATACTTTTTTTCTCCTTGAATTGGTCTGTGCTGTTAATATAGTTCTACAGGAATGCTTGTTCTTCCACTGTCCAGTTGAAGAGATCCATTTTAGCAATAAAGACATCTGTTCACCCCATTTTCTTGAAGTGTATATATATATATATATATGGTTTAAGTGTATTAAAGCTTAATAAGGTCATAATACCAACCAGTGCAGCACTAAGGTTATCATTTTTCTCACTGGATTTCAGCTGTTTGGCCTGCTTTAAGTTCAGCTTGGTAGGTGTATGAGTGATTAGGATATTCAAGATCATATGTCCCAAATTGCACGTTAGACTTAAGGTACATGGTAGTGTTACACTGTACAATAAGTTCAGCAGACTGCCTTACATGTAACTCCCATGTGCTGTAAGGTTTCCTACTGAGATTACATAGTCATGTTCTGGATGTTAGAGAGAAGGAAGGTGTCTGCAGAGCATCTCTCATTGTCTGCAGAGGGTATCTCAGTTTCAGGCACTTAGGTTTTGATGTCCCCAGAAGATGAGTAATAATAACTTTTTGACACCTCTGCCTTCTGTGGGGAAGAAAACGACAGTGTTACCAGCTTCTGATGTTTTGATGTTCATAAGCTGGCAAGTAATTGCTGTGATGGCAGTGTGATGCTTTATCAAATAAATGAGGGAGGGAGAATTGTAACTCACAGGACAGAGTTAGAATACTTAGTAAGTTTGATCACCTCCTTTTTAAAATCTATTTAAAGATTTAATGGCTGAGCATTGAGATATTAAGGTACAAGTAGCTTGACTGTCACGGTTGTGTTTAGAAATACAAGCTCTTACAGTACAACTCAGGCACTTTTCAGTTATTATCCCTTTCTCTGAAGATAATGTAGTCATGATATTGGTTTTTCACTTAAAAAACCCTGTTGTATTTTCATGTGTGTGACTTGCAACACTTTAAAAATACTGGTTTTTATAATTCATAGATTACAAATGTGGAAAGAGATAGGGAGTAAGTTTTCAAGAGTGTCATAAGCATTTTAGTAGTACCTCATCCTTTTTTGTTTCTCTGTGCCTCGACTTCAGAATGCTGGACAGAGAGAGATTTCAGATGTGAAGATGTGTTTAGAGTATACATTCAGTGATTTGTGCATGTTTGCTGCAAATCCCATGGGATTTTGCTTCCCGAGGCACCTTTTTATATAAAATATTCCTTCAAAAACCTCTAATGGTAACTTAAGCTGCAGTGAGTGCAGATGCTTAACTTGAATGTGGAGTATTTGTCATCAGTTAGAATGGAAGTCATTAGAATGTGATAGCTAGAAGATGCCCATTTATTTCTGTTTTACCATCTGTAATACCAGTGTCTTGAAACCTTTAGGTACTTAGAAGCTGTCCTATTTAATCAATTAAAAATTTGGCATTTCTTAACAACTACAACATGTTATTCAAGGACCATGGATCTATTGAGTAGAAGTTATTATATTAATCGGGAGCAAAGGGTAGTTAGTGAAATGAGAAATGTTTGGAGTGAAGCACCGAATAAGCATAAACCCTGTCAAAATTGTTTTTGCTTGAGATTAGCAAGCATAACACGCAGTCAGTGAGTTTTCATGAAACTCGCTTAAATGAAAAATGGCTAAAACGTGTTGCTGTTGTGTTAAAGCTGGCGTTGGCAGTACAATCAAAAATAAACTTTAATGTGCTTTTCTTGTATGACTTTTTTTTTGGTTGTAAAGATGAATGTGACACAAATATTCCAAATTCCAGGCAGATTTCTTACAGACACCATGTTCCTGCAGCCACACTCTTGTGTTTGAATGTGTATTGCCAATATGTTTTGAGCTCTAGGGCCAATTTCAACAAATTTTGTAGTGGATTATGGCTACTGTGAAAACAGGTGTCTGAAGAGTGGAACAGAACTATATGGATACCCCAACCGAAAGAAAGGCTGCTACCCTATTTGATGCCAGAAAGTCCACATGGAAAAAACCACTATAATTATATCGACCATGGAAAAAAACTCAATAAAAGCTTAGACATCTTTGCACATAGAATCATAGAATCATTTGGTTGGAAAAGACCTTTAAGATCATCGAGTCCAACCATACCTGTCCACTACTAAACCATGTCCCTAAGCACCTCGTCTACCGATCTTTTAAATACCTCCAGGGATGGGGACTCCACCACTTCCCTGGGCAGCCTGTTCCAGTGCCTGATAACCCTGTCAGTGAAGAAGTTTTTCCTAATATCTAATCTAAACCTCCCCTGGCACAACTTGAGGCCATTTCCTCTCATCGCTTGCTACTTGGGAGAAGAGACTGACACCCACCTCGCTACAACCTCCTTTCAGGTAGTTGTAGAGGGCGATAAGGTCTCCCCTCAGCCTCCTCTTCTTCAGGCTAAACAACCCCACATCTCCCAGCCGCTCCTCATAAGAGTTGGTCTCCAGACCCTTCACCAGCTTTGTTGCCCTTCTCTGGACACGCTCCAGCACCTCAGTGTCCTTCTTGTACTGAGGGGCCCAAAACTGAACACAGTATTCGAGGTGCGGCCTCACCAGTGCCAAGTACAGGAGAAGGATGACTTCACTGGTCCTGCTGGTCACACTATTTCTGATACAAGCCAGGATGCCGTTGGCCTTCTTGGCCACCTGGGCACACTGCTGGTTCATATTCAGTCGGCTGTTGACCAACACCCCCAGATCCCTCTCTGCCAAGCAGCTTTCCAGCC
>VYZW01054935.1:216863-263052 GCA_013401315.1 Balaeniceps rex
GTCTTCCAGCTCAGGGGGCTGGGTACCCTGAGAACAACTGGTCTTACTATTAAAGACTGAGGCAAAGAAGGCATTAAGTACCTCAGCCTTATCCTCATCTTTTGTCACTATGGTTCCCCCTGCATCCAGTAAAGAATGGCGATTCTCCTTAGCTGTCCTTTTGTTGTTAATATATTTATAGAAACATTTTTTATTATCTTTCACTGAATTGGCCAATTTAAGTTCTAGCTGGGCTGTAGCCCTTTTAATTATCTCTCTGCACAACTTCGCTTCATCCTTGTAGTCCTCGTGAGATGCCTGCCCCTTCTTCCAAAGCTCATAGACTTTCCTCTTTCTTCTGAGATCCAGCCAAAGCTCTCTGTTTAGCCAGGCCGGTTTTCTTCCCTGCCGGCTCATCTTTTGGCACATGGAGATGGCCTGCTTTTGCGCCTCCAGGATTTCCTCTTGAAGAGCACCCAGCCTTCTTGGGCTCCTTTGCACTTCAGGACTGCCTCCCAACAAGGCAAGGGACTCTGTCAACCAGCCTTCTGAACACTCTAAAGTCTGCCCTACGGAAGTCCAAGGTGGCAGTCAGTCTGCAGTAAGAGGCAGTCATAGGAAATTGAAATTCATTCATTCTTATGGTCACAGACCAATATTTGTCTTCAAATTTCAATTAGCATATTTTTGTGAAAAGCATTGGTGATCTTGTTCCTTTTTCTTTTGCAAAGTGCACCATATAACAGAATCAATATGCTGGTTTGAACTATGGGCCAAAGATTAAGCTGTTGTGGAACTGCAGATGGCATTTCTAATGTTGCATCTGGAAGGATGCATTTGAGGAATTACACGAATGAAATGTGAATAAAAAAGTGCTTCATGCACTATTGCTCTCAGTCAATACCTTTCTTGAGGACTGAACTTATCTAAGGTGGAGCAAATTGCATAAAACAGTTGGGTTTCTTTTAGAAGGGGTGGGTTTTGTTGTGGGGTTTTTTGTGTTTGTTTTTTTTTTTTTTAATTTTATTTTTATTATTTTTCTGGATCACATTAAAAGTCCTAAGATCTATTCTGTGTGCTGTCCTCTAATCCTGGGATCCTTATGTTGTAGTGAGCATCTTTTTGATGGTCTTTCAGAAAATGAATGAGGAATGACAAAACTGCCTCCGAAATACTTTGTAATCTTGGAAGATGCTGCAGGGAGTTTACATATTCTGGATAATTCAGCACTTCACGTTGACTCGTCAGGTCACTTAGAGCAAGCAAAAGAGATCAAACTTGACAAGTAATTTAATATTTTCTGTATGATGTAATTTCTAGACTTCTGAATGGTTTTCTGAGTTTTTTGTTTTGTTTTATCTTAACTGAACTTGCTTCTAATACCTGTTGTATTTGGAAGAAATCCTTTAGTTCTTACATTGTAAACCTCTGCATCTCTGGTGGTTCCATATGAGTTAATGGACAGCAGTAGGATCTTCTGAGGTGCCATTTGTTATGTCCAAAGTCTAATGAATTGCAGTTTCTTGGTCTTACACAGTGTGTGTACTAGATCTGAGCTAATATAAAATGTGGGTTTGTCTGGTTTGGAGAAAAGGAGGCTGAGGGGCGACCTCATTGCTCTCTACAGCTTCCTGAGGAGGGGAAGCGGAGAGGGAGGTGCTGGTCTCTTCTCCCGGGTATCCAGTGACAGGCCGCGTTCAAAGCTGTGCCGGAGGAGGTTTAGACTGGACATGAGGAAGCATTGCTTTACCGAGAGGGTGGTCAAACACTGGAACAGGCTTCCTAGAGAGGTGGTCAATGCCCAAAGCCTGTCAGTGTTTAAGAGCCATTTGGATGATGCCCTTAACAATATGCTTTAACTTTTGGTCAGCCCTGAAGTGGTCAGGCAGCTGGACTAGATGATTGTTGTAGGTCCCTTCCAACTGAAATATTCTCTTCTATTCTATTCTGTTCTATGTGTTGGATACAGCTAATACAGAGATTCAAACACAGATTAAACTCTATTCTAGTATAAAGCTGGATAAAGTGGATCCCATCCCAGATACTATTAAAAATCTGGTCTATGCTGGCTTTTACACACGGTGTACTTTCTGTTTAGGCTAACTCTGGGGTTTCTCCTGTTTCTTTTCTTTCCCTATTTCTGTATTTTGAAATAGCTCTAATGAGTAATACAGAGTAGTACAATGCACTCCAAAAGTACTAGTTGCAAAATACCTCCCTACTTCCTTTGCAAGGCTGTTTGCACATGTGAGACATTGCATCGTCTTCATTGCTGGGCAAATCACTAAGACCTGTGGTGGTGTTCCTGAACATCAGTTTAGCAAAGCTGGTGGGAAGTGTGGCTTCTGTGGTGACTGCAGAGGGATCCAAAGCACAGTTGTCTCTTGCTGTCTAGGTCTTGCTGTCTAGGCTGGTTTCAGTATTATTTCTGCATTAAATATGAACTACATTCTGTTCCATAAACATCACCATATGTACATCAACAGTTGCTATGCAACAATGCTATTTGTGCTTCCAGTCATTTTATCTTATCTTTGTCATCAGCTATCATAGCTGTAATTTTTTGGGCGGGAGGAAAGGAGAGCATTTTGCATATATTTCAATGTGTTGTATTGAACAAAATGAATTTTTCTTACGTGCATATAGCTAAGAACTATCTAGGGGCAAGTCATGGGCTTGATACAGGGTGTGTTTCGTTAAAATTGTTTTTTTCTGAGCTTCCTACTGGCAGACACCCTGGCATAAGGATGTGCTATAATTTGACAGTTTCTTTCTTGGTTGAAGGAATAGGAACATGTTTTTGTTAAACATTTAACAGCAAACTTTTCTGATTGTGATTGTAAATTAATTCCCTTACTGCTTTAATTGCCTGTTGCTTAATTTTTCTGCCAGCAGGTAGTTTAGGATTGCTGGTTCTAAATATAAATAAAAAAAGCAACTATGTTACAGATAATGATGAAAGTTTCTTACTGAGCTAGTTCTTGGAAAAATGTGCTACTAATGTGACTTGGGAAAACACAGACCTTGGCAGGCAATTGGATTCCTGACTGTAAAGGACTGATGGGTGGAGAGGAAGATTTTACACTGTAGGCACAAATAAAGTATAAGATATTTCTGTAAAGTTGGGTGAGATGACTCATTTTATTGAAAGTTTGAATATATCTTCACAACTCCCCCTTTATAAGTGGGATTGCCTTAATGCCTATTTTAGTGACTTTAAATTCCTTCATGCTCATTCCGTCTTACTGAAAGTAAAAAGTGTTTAGAGAATTCCATTGACAGAATGACTACCAGACCTTTGTTTCTGAGCAGCATTCATGCATGGTTTGTTTCACTGTTTCATGCTTCACAGAAGATTGCTGGCTTTCAACATTGTGTTCTTCTCCAGTTTTCTGAGTCTTCTTTCAGAATCTCAATTCATGAAATTCAATTATTTTTTTATTCCTGTTCAATAACACACATAACTCTGCCTATTTACCTTAGAACAGCTCCTTTATTCCCACACCCTTTGAATATTCTCCCCTTGTTTTGGGTTGGGTTTTTTTCCTTTATACAGCTTCTCATATATGAAAGGACCTTTTCTGAGTTTGTACATGAATCACGCCTACTATATAACTTACAATGTGTGATTGTATTCCAGTGAAAATGAATATTCAGAGGTTTGTATTCTGTATTTTGTATATTTGTATTTGAAAATATCAGATATATCCAGCCATTTAAAGAAATGTGAAGGGAAGAAACACTAATAAAAATCCTGGAAAGATGTTTCTTCTTTCATTAAAGCAGTTACTCCTATAATTACATTTAATTATTTCCAGTAAAAAACATAGTGCTCAGAATCTTGATGCCTTGTGATACTACTTCTAATCTTATTAGATGAATGTTTGACTTCTCAAATTTTTCATCAAACTCTTATTTAGGAAATAAATGCCCTCCCTCATCAGCCTGCCATCTTAGGTCTGCCTGCTGAGGAGTTTTGACGTATACCTGTCTACTTGAACAGTACTTTCCAATTGTCTCTATTTGTTCAGGCTGTCACTTACCTACACATTCCAGTCTCCAAAATGCTTTGGGGTGTTACTTAATGCTTCTTTGTTCCTTTATGTACTTCAGTCTCTTATGGACTGCTGTTAGCAGAAGAGGAAAACCTATCAGCAGCCTTGTGATCAAAAGAAATAGAGGCAACAACAACCTTTCAGATCTCTGGCATTTATGCAAATTTCCAAATATTTGCAAGGATCATAAAGAAGATGCAAGCCATGATCAGAAAAGCAGAATATGTGACTCAAGCTAGTCTAATTACAGACAGCATTTTGATGGGTCAAGATTTCATATGTATTTTTGTGACATACGGTCCATTTAGAAAACAACTGCAACTGCTTACATCATATCTCTTCTCCATCTCTAAAAAATGGAAATTATATTTATTTACTTACTTCATATGAGTGTTGTGAGGATTAACAAGTTACTGTAAAGTGGGTTCAGCTGGCTGGCACGTGTAAGCTCCTAATTTTGATTTTTGTTGTTAAAACTATAGACTGTTAATTCCTGTACAAATTTAAACAATGGAGGATATAATACACAAAATATATGGGATGTTAGAATGGGCTCAGTGTGATGGGAGTAGAATTGGCTTTCTGCCTACTTCAGTGACTTTAAATGTATTTGTTTTTTTCAGTCTCGCTGATGTATGTGTAAAAAAACCCAAAAAACCCCTAACCTCCCCCCCACAAAAAAACCCGCACAACAAAAAATCAACCAAAAAACCCCAACCAACCAACCAAACAACCCCAACCTGTTGACATTTATCTGTGAATCTTGCATGTTGTGGAGGAGGCTCAGCAGCCATAGTCTGCATTGATAAAATATATTGAGTCTGCTCAATAGCACAAGTTCCTTTACCTTCTTCATGATATTAGTACTGAGGAGATTTTTGAAGCAGAGACTTGTGACCTAATCATAACAAAACCAAATTGTCTGATGATGAGGGGAAAAAAACCCCACCACTTTTTTGCAAGGTTTGAATTTTGTCTGTTTTTTTGTTTCTGCTGTTGAGGGCAGATTCTGTTGCTACATGCAAGTAAACACACATACTCCCCCTGTAGACACAATACACATTTATTGTTATTTGAATCAGCGATGTCATTAACAATTTTGAAGTGTGGTGTCTCATGCAGTAGTTTTGGCTAGGTAGCTAGTCTTTTCGTTGAAACAGAGTTAAAAAGAAACAGCTTTAAATCCAGCTGCTTCTTACATCTCAGTCCAGGCAGGGGTTGATGTCTTAATATGTTTGCATATTCTTCATTGTGTCCTCTTTGCTTCTTGTGCTACTGAATATTTCCTTAATTAAGTTTCAACTGAGTTAGGGTATTGGTTGGGTAATAACAAAGTGCTGTAAATGTGCTAAATACACACAAAAAATGTCAATGAGAAAGGCTATCTTGCATGTATATCTGAAAGTTGGCAGGGATCTTAACTCGCTTTGTGAATGCTCATGGGTGGGAAGAGGCCATATAATGATGTTTTCTCACTGAGAAAGCACATGCCTTCAGCTGCTAATACTGAGGAGAGCCACTGGTAAAGAAAGAAGGATCTGTGAGATACTGCTTTTTCCATTTGCATTAGTCCTCAGGCTGTCAGCCATCTCAGTGAGTAAACAGGGCCATCAGCCATGAAAACCAGCAAGAATCAGTGTCAAGAAAAAGGTTTTGTAAAATATTTCATGTTTTCAGTTCTGGTAATAGCCAGCCTGTAAATGGCAGAAATGATCAAAGTAACTGAACTCAAAAATTACTCTCCGAGTTAGAGCAGTAATTCACTCTCGCCTGTAAGTAAATAGTCTGTAATGATAGCTGTGACATGTCTGAGTTGAAAGCTAAGGACAAGTATATTTTACCATTTTTAACTGTATTTCAGATAAGTGAAAATGTTCTTTTTATTCTCTACTGTAGAAGAAAAAATATAGGAGGAACAGTCAAGTTTCAGGTTGACAAATTTATGTAGGGGGTTAATTTCATAGGACTTGGTAAGTGTTAGAACTCCGTTTACCAAAATACATCCGCCGGCTGCCATCTCTTGAAATGTGGGATTGGAATTTCATGCAGAAAGCTGTTTCCGAATCTGACTCTGCCATTCACCCGAGTGATAATTTCTTGGCAAGTCACTTTGCAACACTTGTGTCTAGGTTTTTCCTTCATACATACTTTGGTTGTCTGCTCTGTGGAACGGGAGTTGTCTCTGATTATGTGTATTTTTGGTACCTAACAATTTGGGCTATAGTGCCATTTGAGGGCCAATGATCAGAAAAGACTGAAGAAATAAATGCTTGCATGATATGCAGAAAGGGTAGAGAAGAGATTGATCAACTTCAGAAATTTACCTAATGTCAATTAAGAGCATTCTTTTGCAGAACCTTGATTTTTTTTTAAAATATACAAAAATAGTATTAATTTGTCTAGAGTGACCAGTGAGATAAACAGATACTATTAATTGCTTAAGTATAATTGTACTACTGATTTTGTATAGATATGTACCTTCATTCCTGCAGAGCTCAATCAGAGGTGTAATGGAGTTCTCTCATTTAAATTGTGAGTTTGGGCACTAAAGGAGATATTTTTTGTTGCTCCCTGTGGCAAATTATCCTTCAGAAAGTAAATTTATAAACATTCATCAAACCCAGTGGTTGTGGTTTTTATCATAATTTGTGATTCTTTGCTTTGCAACCCGCTTTTTAGATGTAATTTCAAATAACCAACATAGAAACATTACGTTTCCTTTTTTGTTCATTTGTTTTTTTTTTCCAGAAAGCCAACCAGAAGAAAAATCTGAAAGCAGCAGCACTGGTGAGTGTGGACATTTTCTTTGAAACACTTAAGAAATTACTTATGACTGCAGCTTTTCAGTTTTACTTTTCAAGAAATTGGTAGATTAAAAATAAAAAGGAATATTTTTTGTTATATTTCTATGGTAGAATATAATAAAATTGAAAAATTACTTCATAAACTGATTTTCTGCTGTGACCAAAAGCTTGAATTATTAATATTTTTTATTTAAATGATGAGAGAGAGCTTTAGAAATGTAATGTTCTTTAGAATGTTATTTTAGGGGTTTTTTGTTTCTCAACTGTTTTTTATAGGTTCCTTGTCTGTATCTTTTAGTTTGAGTTCTTTCTTCTTGATTGGAAAGTTTGTAGCAAATTTCCAAATCTTTTGTTATTTGATTTTAGTTGCATAGACTAAGTCAGAAAAGTAGTGTTCTAATATTGTACTTTATTCAGTTTTTCTAATGAAAAGATCTTTCTTGTGACAGATTTATAAATTCTTTGGAAAGAGTCAAAAATGGTTAGTTCACTGATAATACCTACCAGTTACATGTTAGTCAGTCCAACAATGTCTTAAGTACAGTTAAAATTTCTAAGGGTGCTTCTCAAAGACTGCAGTTGCTATAGTAAAAGTGGGTTTTTTTACACAGTTCAGAGTAGTAAATAAAAGTATTGCACTTCCATTAGGTTTTTTTTTGTGAAATGGGCAACATGCTTGTATCAGATAGGATGTCAAGTAGCCTTAGGAATCTAAAGATTTTATTTAAGGTCTCAGCTAGTCTGTGCAGGCTTCCTTTACTGCCACTTACGGAGGCCGTTCCAGAAAGTCTTATTCTAACATAGAATGTTAGTGTGTGCAAGTACAATTTCCCAGCAGCTCGAGCAGAGCTCTCTTGAGGCTGTGTGTTCCTAGCCTGTCCCTTCTCTTCTGCTGAATCCTTTGGGCTTACATTACTGACATTCCCAGAAAGGTACACAACAGCATGAGAATCTTACAGTGTCAAGTAGTGATTAATAAAAATCCCCTTTTCTGCTTTTATTAAAGAAAGAGATGTTTCAAAAATACCATTAATGTACTAGTGCAAATGAGTGCCAATGTTAGCAAGAGCCTGTGAACTTGGGAAACTATACACAGCTAATACAACATATATAGACAAATCTCAGTCATGTTAGTAGAAGGATTACCTCTGATGCACACAGATTAAATAGTGCTGGGACTGGGCTTGGCACTTGTAAGTGTTAATGGCAGAGATAGTAGATGGACTGGAAAGAGTCTCATGCCTCTGCCTTTCTTAAAAAGCAATTCCTAAATGTAAGACTAAAGCTAGTGAGTTTTCAAAATGTCTTCTTGAAAGTAATTTTTCAGATACTTTAACATGGAGATGTCTGTTTTTTCTAATATTTGACTTTTATTTGAATTGCATTTCAGCATCAAATGTTGTCAAAAGTGTATACTTTGTGTCTGGCTAGGAATAGGGTTTGGGGTTTGGTTTTTGTAGGAGGAAATTCTTTGTAATATTGAGATATTTTTTATTACACTATCTTAGGCATGTCAAAAGACTAGTGTTAGAAGTGTTATAGTCTGTAGGCTTGTACTGAATCCAAGGTGTGTTTTATAACTTGCAATTTTTCTTAGTTACTTGTTAAAACTTGTTCACTCTGATTATATGTTAATTGTGGTGCAGCTTTAAGATTATGAAGGGCTACTTTCTAGAGATTAGTATTTTATACCACTTGAAAACTGAGACTCACTGCTGTGGGATGTTGCATGTAAAGCAGATCTTGAGGGTTTAACTGCTAAATTAAGTCATAATTTTTATATTTACATTGCATTTATCTGACGGTCTTTAGTTATAGGCATGCACACTTGGTTTTGCTTGGCTTTTGGGTTTTTTGTTTTGTTACAGTTTGGGTTTGCATTTGAATGATTGAATTGTCTGCTCTTCACTCTTGGTGTCTCCTTGTTCTGTGAATATTGTGTAAGATGGCCACATGTTTAGTTGTTTGTATTTTCCCTTCGGTCAGAAGAATGAGTTACTGTATGCTGTGGGCTGTTTAAATACGCTGTCAAGATGAAGTGCTAAACCCATTTGATGGAATCAAGCTGTTTGGGGATTCAGTTTCTGAGTGATGGTTGTTCGTTACACTGGGGCATTTAAAGGAGGACTGTCAGCCATCAGTTGCGCTTCTTTGCTTACTCACTTTTTTTCTCAAAATCATTGTGGGACTCAGATGACCTTTTCCAAACTACCTCTCAAGTAATTCACGTTACTGAGTGCTCTAATCTACTTTATCTTGGTGTACAATAAGTACTTTTGAGGCAGAGATGATGTCTTTTATGTATTTATGTAGCATTTTAGCATAACAAGACCCCAATGACTGCTTTTAGATATTACTGTAATAAAAATACGTAAGGTTTATTTGTAGTTAGAAAGTGAATAAAGGAGGTGAATGAGATAAATAACACTCAGAAATCCTTTGATTTCCATCCTTAAAAAGTTCCCCCACATTTTTACATTGGGAGGGTACTGTCAACCTTCAGAATTTCTTGTGTCGTTGTCCTGGTTTCAGCTGGGTTAGAGTTACTTTTCTTCCTAGTAGCTGGCATAGTGCTGTGTTTTGGATTTAGTATGAGAAGAATGCTGATAACACACTGATGTTTTAGTTGTTGCCAAGTAGTGCTTAGGCTAGTCAAGGACTTTCTTTTTCAGCTTCCCATGCTCTGCCAGGTGCACAAGAAGTTGGGAGAGGGCACAGCCCAAGATAGTTGATCCAAATTGACCAAAGGGCTATTCCATACCATATGACGTCATGCTCAGTATATAAACCGAGGGGAGTTAGCCGGGGGGCAGCGATCGCTGCTCGGGGGCTGGCTGGGTGTCGGTCGGCAGGTGGTGAGCGGTTGCATCACTTGTTTTCTTTTCCCTGGGTTTTGTTTGTCTCTCTCGTTCTCCTTTTCATTACAATTATTATTATTATCATTATTATTATTATTATTATTATTATTTTATTTCAATTATTAAACTGTTCTTATCTCAACCCGTGGCTTTTCTTACTCTTGCCCTTCCGATTCTCTCCCCCATCCCACCGGCGTGGGGGGGGGAGGGTGAGCGAGCAGCTGCGTGGTGCTTACTTGCTGACTGGGGCTAAACCATGACAGTCGTAAATTGTTAGGATTATGTATGACATTTTTTATCACATTTATTGTTGGGCTGGTGGTAACCACTTATCAAAGGGCAAGATATTAAGTGTTGCCACTCTGCTTGATACCATTTGAAGAGAAACAACGTCATACTGGGTCAGACCAAAGATAATGTAGCTGGTATCCTGTCACCAGTGGCGGTCAGTAGCAGATGCCTTGAGAAGAGTAGAAAAACAACACAGAAACCTAGTGATACCCCCCAAAATACTTCTTTCAGCCTTTAATGATTCACAGCTCAGAGAGATCCAAAGCCAGGGGCGATGGTGTTTTATGTAACAGGCCCTTGTGGATTTTCCTTCTATGAAGTATCCCTGTTGGGTTTTGAGCCTATGTAAACTTCTAGTGTTCGTAATATCTTGAATGAAGCTATGGTTACAGTCAAAATAATCAGGAATTAAGGCATACCTGAAACGAGTTTACCTAAACTAAATTTGAGCTCCTTTTGCATATGCAGTTTGATGATTTTAGATCACTTTTTCCATACAGAAATCCTATTTGATTAGTGCATGTGATAAACAGTGCTCAGGGATTCAACCAATGTTGTTTACTGCTTGAAGGCTGTTTTTTGTTAAATGTGAAAGGAGGGTAGCAAATTACACACTCAGCTAAAGGAAAACAGAAATGAGCATTGACTCTGCTTATTCCTATATGATGCTGAGCAAGTGATTTAAACCCAAATATGTGTATGTAGCTCCTGTTTGCTTATGGCTTCTCTTGCACCTACCTGTAAGTGCTGTCAGTGGTGACAGAAACTGTGAAACACAAGCGTTTCTGCCAGTTAAAGTGTGACGTGCTCCCCCACCCCAAAATAAAAATACCCAGAAGCTGCTGCCCTGAGCCTGTGTAGTCTGTTGAGAATCATATGGTGAAGAAATGCATTCTCGTGTAAGAGCAAATGTACTGTGGTGGATTGACCCTGGCTGGATGCCAAGTGCCCACCAAAGCCGCTGTATCACTCCCCTTTTCAACTGGACAGGGGAGAGAAAATATAACGAAAAGTTCGTGGCTCGAGATAAGGACAGGGCGAGATGACTCAGCAATTACTGTCACAGGCAAAACAGATTCGACTTGGGGAAAATCAGTTTAATTTATTACCAATCGAAACTGGGTAGGGTAATGAGAAATAAAACCAAATCTTAAAACACCTTACCCCCACCCCTCCCTTCTTCCCGGGCTCAATTTCACTCCCTATTTTCTCTACCTCCTCCCCCTCAAGCGGAGCAGGGGGATGGGGAACGGGGATTGTGGTCAGTTCATCACACGTTCTCTGCTGCTCCTTCCTCCTCAGGGGGAGGACTCCTCACACTCTTCCCCTGCTCCAGTGTGGGGTCCCTCCCACGGGAGACAGCCCTCCACGAACTCCAACATGGGTCCTTCCCACGGGCTGCAGTTCTTCACAAACTGCTTCAGCATGGGTCCCTTCCACAGGGTGCTGTCCTTCAGGAGCAGACTGCTTCCAGCCTGCATCCCCCACAGAGTCACAAGTCCTGCCAGCAAACTTGCTTCAGCGTGGGCTCCTCTTTCCACGGGTCCACAGCTCCTGCCAGGAGCCTGCTCAGCGTGGGCTTCCCACGGGGTCACAGCCTCCCTTGGGCATCCACCTGCTCCAGAGTGGGGTCCTCCATGGGCTGCAGGTGGATATCTGCTCCACCACAGATCTCTCTCTCCAGCCACAGGTCTTCACCATGGGCTGCAGGGGCATCTCTGCTCTGGCGCNTGTACTTATGTACTGTCCTTGTCGAAGTGTGTTAAAGGAAAGTTGCATGGGCAGCAATTGATTATGGTGTTGCCTAAGCTTTGAGAATGTAGTTTTGAAAACATAGTATTTCCTCCATGGGCAATGGGGGTGTGAATGCATCAGCTCTGTACACAAACTACAGATGCACCTTTTTCTTCAAGAATGTGTACATCAAGGACTGTTATGTGCAACCTAGTAGTTGAAATTCCTGCTTCAAACCAGTTGAACTCCTGTTGTATCCAAATTTCATCTCTTAAAGTCTTTGATATAAGTTTATAGCGAATAGCAGCCTTCAGTACTTAACATGCTTTTGGACAAGGTGTTAGTCATCTCTTTACCTAAACCTGCCAGTGAGTAATACAAAATGTCTTCTAGTGAAGGGAGAGGCACCATTGGGACCATTTCTGATTTGACTTTGGGTAAAAGGAATAAATTACCTGAGTTGCTGCAGACAATATAGTGTGAAGCTAGTACTAAAATTTTGCCAGTTGTGAATGTATGTGTTTGACAGCAGACACAAATATACAACACTTGAATTGTCTGTAGACCACACTTGCTTCATTTTTTGATGGTGCAATAAAAAAAATTCAGGTGTTGATTATACATGTGTTGGAATATTTGAAATTCAGTGTAAGCACTTTGATACACTGAACTGCATGCAGTAAAATCAACAATTTTTTGTTAAAGGCACAGAGTTCTTATGTTATGATGCAACTCCATAAAGCTGCTAAATGCAAATTCGATTTCATCCACTTTAAAGCAGTTAACATATATTAATTATACTTCAAAAGTGAAGCTCTGACTGAGAAATGATCATCAGGAGGAATAAAACAGTAATTCTTAAATACTAGCTCGAAACTTGGTGTTGAACATAACTTAGTTTTAGAATCTGCCATTTTCAAGCCACAGAAACAGTTTTTGTCTTGGAAATATAACTGGTTTTGTTGGCAGATAAATGCAACAAAAGTTAAAATATGAGCTTCCCAGTAGTTTTTCAGGAGCCGTAATCAGTAATGAGATTCCATTTGTAGCTGTTAAAACACACGAAGAAGCAACAAGTCTTGCTTTAAGGTACATGTAGTCAAAGTCTATCGTACTGGTTATAATAAATATTGTGGAGAATCAGGGAAGGTGCACTGGTAGAACAGCAAAAAGGACATGGTTTTAATGTAGGTCAATGCTAACTGGAGTTAAATTTTTTAAGAACTTGTATAAATGGCCTTAGTGTCCTTAGGGTCTGGCTATTTATTTTAGTATACTGTTTGAATATTCTAACATTTATGTTTGCCTCAGCAGCACTGACGTATTTATTATCATGCAGTCTCTATCCTGAGAACAGAACCCAATATAAAACAGTGGGAGTTAATCCCACGATCCTGTTCTGTCCTTCAGCGATGTCCACATCCAGCTTGTAAAAGCATTGTAGTAAGCAGAAAGAAGCATGCTTTTGGCTTGTATCAGAGTTCTTGGTCTTCCCTTCTGACTCTCGAGAAATCCCAGGAATTTCAGCCATGCCTGGCATCGCAGATCATGACTCCACAAATTGTGTTCATCTTCTGTGAGGGATTTTGCTGATTATTGCAGTTCACCCGCCTACCAGCACGATCACATTTGATGGGTTCAGACCTTTGCAGTATTGCAAATTAGAGCCTTGAATGATGGATCAAAGGGGCAGAGGGAGATCAAATGCTTGCTGCCTTGGCCAGTACAAGACTGCCATGTAGCAGATGTAAAGCTAGCAGGAGGCAGTTTCAAAGTAAATAAAAAGAGGTGGTTCTGCACTCAGAATGTAATTGAGATATTGAATCCCTTGCCAGAAGATGTGGATGTGAAGGTGGTATTTGGTAAAGGCTTACAGGACCTTGGTGGGGACCAAAGAGGTATATGAAAGAAAATCTACCAAAGGGTACTAAGATTGAGAGGACATCTGATTTAAGAGACCCCAAGCCACAAAAGCCTGGTGGACGCTGGGATGCATACCCAGTAGGAGAATTATACATGGCTGCTCTGTCCTTAGGCTTCTTTCATGGATACCTGCTTTTGGCCACTTTGCTGGAGTCACAATGCTGAGCAAAGCAGACCCTGTAGTCTGATCCAGTACTGTTACTCTCAGGCTCTGCTTGGTTTTTTTCCCCTATTTTTTTTTTCTCAGTTCTGTACTGTTGTTACACAGCTTGCATCAGGGGTAGTTGAAGTTTCTTCTTTTTAACCATGGAAGTCACTTTTGAGGGGGAAGGCAATGAAGGCAAAGGCAAGAGCAGCTCTTCTAAGGTTGTCTGTAGTCATTTACCTCTGCCTTTGCTAACTGCGGCTGCTAGAGCACTGGAGGCTGCAGCACAGTAGGACCTTAGCTTTCTGTATGCTTGAGTCTGGAAACAGTCTAGCAGAGCTCATTTGATGCTCTTCCTGAGCTATAAGGCTTTTCCAGCCCCAGCATATTGCCAACAGCTGTGGTGATACAGGAGCAGGAACAGCGTGTAGCTGTGCTACAGCATATTGTCTTACGCAGGTTGTCTTAGGGATTTCTGCACTGTACTCTGTGGGCAAACCCTGAAATCATCATCTGTGCATGGCAGAAAAGTCTTATAGAGGTGGACTTCTATCATCATATGAGAAGACATAAAATAGCCTACATGTTAGTTTTCTGCCCTGTTGGGAAAGAACATTATTTGCTGTTCATTTTAGAAAATGTGTTGGAAATATCACAAGACCTGGCAATGCTGCAGGCCTTAGGGAAAGTTAGTATTGGTAAGACTCCTAACCTGAGAGTACCTTTTTCTCTGTTTAGCTGATGCTTTTCAGCCTGGCTTGCAGGGCCTTTAATTTGTCTCCTCTGAGATTACCAGTTTCAGTATTGAGAAAATGTACTGCTTTATCCCTAATACTTGCCAAAGGCTTTATTTAAGTAGTAGAGAGGCAATAAATGACTGGGTTTGGTGTTACAGTTGCTTGTTCTGTTTACGTTTTTTGATGCTTAGCTTGTTCATTGCTAGTTTGTTTGCTTAATTTTTTCTTCTTAATTGAGAGAGTCTGTACCCACCTCTGACCTGTTCTTTTTTTTCTTCATCTGTTCACTATGGTACAAAATCAAGAACCTCCTTTGAGATAACAAGCAGCTTTCTCTGGAGCTGCAGCAGCAGATTTGTAGCTCGAGGTTTTCTATTAACAAATTTTAAGAAAAGGGCATCTCTCCATTCCTCTGACTTCTGCTGCAAAAAAGAAAATTGCCTTTCTGAAACCTGATGTATGAAAAGCCAAAAGAGAAATTTATTTTATTTTATTTTTAATTTAGTAATTTCAGGATAATTAGACGTTACTTGTGTTGTGCAACACAGAGGTTGTACTGTGTTGACATCTGTGCCTTCTCCATAAACGCAAGGTCCCCAGGTGATGGTCACTGACACAGAGTCTCTCGGCCCTCCTCTTCATCTCCTAGTGCTCAGGTATTGTAGGCTCTCTCACCACACTGCTCCCTCCCCATCCTTGCTGCTCAGGGAGTCCGGCAGTGCAAGTGCTTCCCTGAGCATCAGACCCATGGCTCTAGCAAGCCCCTTGGTTCCTCATCTTCCTGGGGCATTTCCCTAGCAAGCAGCCTCGGGTTTTTAAATCTGAATTCTCATCTCCTTGGTGCACTCCTGCAGCTGATGACGTACCACCCCCTTACACAGGATGCCAAATCTCCCTTCAGGAGATGTGAGCAAGAAAACTTGCCACCTCCTTTTGGCCAGGCTTTCCATACCTGGAACAAAACTGCTGTTAAAAGCTGGGGGTGAGGTGGTGTCAAAGGCAAAAAAGATGTATCCTGGAAAAGCGTAGTGATCTAGTTTTTCAGGTAACTGAAATAACGCTTGGGGTGGAACTAGTGGAATCCCCCTTTAATGTCCAGAAAGCTTGTGGGTTTCATGAACTCTTGCGGTTGTGTCCCCAAAAGTCACAACATCGTAAACAAGGCAATACTGTATTAATTTTTAGCATTATCAGGAGAAGTTTACAGACCTTCAGAATGGCTTGATTTTTAACAGTCATCTTCTAACTACTTGGTTTTGAAACCTTGTCGTGGTTTAACCCCAGTTGGCAACTAAGCACCACACAGCTGCTCGTTCACCCTCGCCCCCCACCAGTGGGATGGGGGAGAGAATCGGGGGGAAAAAAAAAGTAAAACCCATGGGTTGAGATAAAGGCAGTTTAATAGGACAGCAGAGGAAGAGAAAGTAGTAGTAATAATAATAATAATGATAAAAGAATATACAAACCAAGTGATGCACAATGCAATTGCTCACCACCCACTGAGCAATGCCCAGCCAGTCCCCCTGGCCAACTCCCCCCAGTTTATATACTGAGCATGACGTCATATGGTATGGAATAGCCCTTTGGCCAGTTTGGGTCAGCTGTCCTGGCTGTGCCCCCTCCCAGCTTCCTGTGCACCTGGCAGAGCATGGGAAGCTGAAAAGTCCTTGACTAGTGTAAGCACTACCTAGCAACAACTAAAACATCAGTGTGTTATCAACCTTCTTCTCATACTAAATCCAAAACACAGCACTGTACCAGCTACTAGGAAGAAAATTAACTCTATCGCAGCTGAAACCAGGGCAAACCTTAACATGTTGATCTTGCATGTCATTATGCCCTAACAGGGTTTTAAATGAGTAGCTGCTGTTTACAGCTATAATTATTGTATCACTTTTGTGAACGTTTTTGTTTCTGAAGTAGCAGAGCAGTATTCTTTTCTGAAGCTTAAAATGAACAAACATGGTGTTAAATGATAATGGCAATAATGTTAAACTGTAAGCAGCACAGATAGAAACAGCTTTTTGAGAGACTGTTGCTTCAGCTGTGTGTGGTACTCCTACTACACACATTTTTAGGAAAAGAAATCAACTGTCTAGTTCTACAGGATATTATGCAATTTCTTTCAGAAAGAAAGGCAACTGCACTTTCTTCTTCCGAGTGCTTGCTCATCCGCGTTCCTCAGGTGTCATCATACATCTCCCTCCTACCTTCCCCAGTCCTTGCCGCGCTTCTCGTCTTCTGGCATTTATTGTGAATGATGATGATTTACAGAGGCAGTGTTTAGAGTCAATGTTCTGTGTGATATACTGGTATGTAGGACTTACAGAATGTCTATTTCGAAAGTAATTAAAAAACATAATGTTAATTTTCTGATCTTAAATTTCTCATGCCTTCTCGATTGCTTTTGTTTCAACCTAGTAAATTATGCAAGCCTATATCTCCAAATGAAAATACTTTCAGTTTTTTAACTAGTAGTCTCTTTCCTGTCAATCTAAGAATTTCTCCCCTGTGTTGCAGGACAGGAGACACAATTAGGGTTAGGCAATAATTATCTAGCAAAGATGAAATAATTCTAGCCTAAGAAAATAATATTTATGTTGCCATAGACCCAAGTTAACTCATCCCCTTCATCCCCAATCCTGATTCATTAGTCAACAGAATTAGGGCAACATGACCCTTCTACACAAATAAATTCATGGATGATGCACTGCCATTATTAAATTGTAATATTTGTTGCCTGCCCTTATTCTGCTTGTATACTAATGGGGAGAGAAGGAGAAAAAGAATTTTCTTAAACTGTTCCCATCTTGCTGAATGGAAACTTTATGATGATTTTAAGTAAGAGGTGAAAATGCCACTGATTGCTGCAAATGATGATGTAATTTTTTTCCCCCTTAGGATCTAAAATATTAACTACTGTAGAAAAGAAGTGACCAATTGTCACACAGTTGTAATAGGTACGAATGCAAAAACACAATTAAAAATGAGACACGAGCGTTTGAAAACGTCAATAGAGCAATTGCGATGCTGTGAAACACTGGTTACTGAGTGAGCAGGTACTGAAGGTGTGGCATTGGAGCTGTAATTTGACCTTGTTGCACAGCCTGTGTATTTCACAGCATCAGGGCTACCTCCAAGAAACAACATCTGGCTCTAGAAGTTATTGGGCAGTAAGTGGCTGGAGACTGAGGGAATACTTCAAGGGAGCATCATCACGTATGTTTTTTCCTGGTTCTTATATTCTTTCCTAGGCATCTGCTTTTGGCCACTGTCTTTACTGATTTCTCCTCTTGAGTCAGGCTGCTGCCCAATCCTACCAAAGCCCTATAGCCCTCCTGGTGAAAGGGAGGGGTATGGTGAAAGAAAAATGAAAAGTAGTTGTATGATGTGGGGGAAGACAAGATAATGGGAAGGATGTGAGGGTCAAAGTATCAAAAATGGGGTTTCTGCCCAGAGATGTGAAGGATCAGGGGATGGAAACAGTTCATAGTCACCAGGGGATACTGGGCTAGATAGACCTTAGCCTGATGTAGTGCAGCCACTCCTATGTCCTTATGTAGGAAAAAACCCAATAGGTGATAACTACGCCAGTGTACTGCAAAGCGTGATAAAAGAGCCATTGGCTTCTCCACCAATGGAAAAGATGGGCGTACAAGTGTGGGAGGAAGGAATACAATGGGTATTTTGGTCAATTTGGCACTGTTCTTTCATGAGCAGTCATTCGGAGAACTCATAGGGGCAGGGATGTTCTTTTTTTAGTGTATGGGGGTCAGTCCTGCCTTCAGCTCCCTCTGTCCCTTCTGAATTGGCTACTTGGTGGCCATTTTTCTCACCTGAGAAGATGGGCAGGGAGGCGAGAGGAGCTGACCTGCGTGGGAACAGGTTAAGTGCCTCCTTGGGGAAGGGGGAGGAAGTTCCTTTTTACTCCTGCCCGAGCAATTGAAGATCATCAGAGAATTTATGGAAATTGCTGTTCCTTCCTGATACTTGTAGGACTGTTCCAATAAGTTCATTGTGATCCAACTCTTAATGAGAGAAGGATGAATAGAAATACTTTGCACGCGCATCATATTCAAAGTAATGTTTTTAGAACATTACTAACTAAATACTGTTAGTATTTCTGCCTTAAGCACTTGATTTTGCTGCTTTCTCATTGTCATAGTAGTATTAAATATGCAATTTCCAACCTTAAAGATAAGACAGAAAAGGTAACTGATTGGTACCATTTCTGGCACAGCCTACAGTGGTGGAACACAAGCATCTACCTGAGTGACTGAATGTATGCAAAATATATGTATGTTATACTGAATATGTTTATGGAGTAAAAAGGCAACATTATGCACAGTGTGGAAGTTTTACATGGTCATTTTGTTCATATACCAAACCAAGACACCACACTAAACCACCCTCGTTTGAAAAATTATTCGGGTTTATAACTAGTTCAAAGCATCTTGATTGTAGCTGATATGGTGTGATTCAATGTAGTTGTGGATTTGTTCAATGTGAACAGGGAAGAGAATGATTTTGTCACGCCCATCTTCCTTCTGTTTCTGCTATGTGAATCAAACAGCTGAGTGACATGCCTTCAATCAGAGATGGTATGTAAAAATTTCAAACCCTGACACTTGTAGAAATGCATGAGTGCTCATGAAAATGGGAAAAGACAAGATTGAAGTTACTGTTACAGCAGATGACTTTACATGTATGCCATAGATGTCAGTGTTATTTACACAGAAATAAATAAAAATACGCAGTGAAAAGTGCTTAACGTAATGAATCATTGAGTTTTAAATTAAAAAAACACCACAGGTTTATATTTACTAATGATTAGAGATGTGCATTTTTCACTTAAAAAAAGGAGTTTCAAGTGCTCTTTCTTTTATATAGATTAAGGGGGAAGTAGGTACTCTGAACCAAAGGCCTGGCAAATAAAAGCTTTCCAGTAAATCATTTAAGAGTGGCTACAGACTATTCTTAGAAGATATTTCAGTTGGTTTGAATTTTACCTGTGATTACCAGCTTCTGAATAGCTTATATTCCAAAAGTATTTTCTACAATAAATGCAGAACCATCAAATTATCTACTGCTTTTTCATGAGTGAAGTCATGCTATGATGAAAAACTGGTACTGCTTTCTGATACTAAAGTGGTAATGTTTTCTTGATATTGGGCATCCTAAGAGCCCAACTGAAAAGGCAAGCAACCACAGTATATTTTCATTAACATATATTAATTATTTGAAATAAAAATTTATTTTTTGCTATTTTTCTTTTTTCTTTTCAACTGCAATGACATTCTAAATCTCAATCAAAGATCCATTACAAGCGAAGATTATAACCAAAAGTATTTAAGTGAAAATGGATGATTTGACATCCTAGGAGCAACAGCCTCCTCCAGACTTTGCACTTATGCAGGTTGTGTATTTGACAGCGCTGAGAGCATGCTGCTTTAAAAATTGTAGATTAGTTATGGAGCTTGTTTAGATTGTCTTGTCACTTTTTCTTGCTCTTGTAGAGAATTGTGTCCACAAAGGGCTTTTCATGTAATTGTTCTGTGTGATGGTGTTTCTGGTTCTTGTCCTAGAAGATCAGCAGGATTTTGGATTTCTTTTAAGGGAGCTTTCACAGTTACTTTTCACAGAAGTCCTAGAGATTCTTGTGTGTACAAGATTAGTGGTTAATGAGGATTTTTTTGAAGACAGCAATTTGAAAATAACTTGAGGGGGGAAGAAAAGGAGGATGACACACAGTGATGCAGTTCTAGCTGGGATGGCCTAGGAGCGTAAAAAGAAGTATGTAAAGAATTGTATTTTACTATATATCTTTTGTTTCTAGATAGTTAATGCATCTGGACAAACTCAGAGAAGTTTTGAACAGTTCTTCAGCTTGTATGCCTGAAATGTAGAGCGGCCTGATTTTTAAACAGTTCAGTTTGGAAAAGTTCCACTTAGAACCACATTTTTTATGATCCATAAGTCTGTAGCATGAAGACTAGATAGAAAAGTTCATCATTTCTAGACAGTGGGTTCATTCTGATGAAGTATTCTGGAGAGGTTGGATTTCAGCATTTGATAAAATCATGTTGGACTGTGTTTCAGTCACTGCTGCCTGGTCTGGAGACGTAGAGTCCCTCTTAATACAACTCTGGAGAGGGACCCGGTTAACGCTACCTATTGTATGTTACAAGTGAAATAGAGTTTCACATTGAAGGATAAGTGGACCTTGCATTTGCATTCCCAGTAGTACTAAGGATGGATTTGTTCCCTCTAAAATCCAAAAGAAAACTGTTCTCAGCCTGTCTTGTGTTAGCTGTTTTCCTGGCTGTCACTTCTAGTAGGTTTTGTACTCCATTTTGATGACATTCATAGTATTTTTTTTTTCTATACAAAATTGATGTTTTGGGAAAGTTGAGAAACTACTCGGTTGTTTTTTTCTTTCTTTAATAGCATTTTATTTGAATTTTGGGTTCATTTGAACTGTGAATGATGGTTGGGTTCAATGATGGACAAAGCTTAAACTTAGAGTTAGTGCAGCTTCCTTTTGCCTTTTGAATGATTTTTCAGTCTGCTTTTGCAGAGTGACTGGTTTGTAATGTTTGTGCTTAAATTAGTTACAGTTGTTCCATAGAAGCTATTAAAACTTTGTTTAAAATATAAATGAAAAGATTTGATAAATAGTGGAGATGATGGGAAAGAAGGTGTTTATTCTGTTACTTAGAGTGATGGATCTTAAATGCCAGCAGGTGGTCTATTCAAAACTAATAGTACTAGTTGCTTTTAGTCAGCCATTGTGCAAAGCAAGGGCTCTGTTAATTGCCTTTCCTTACCAGCACAAAAGATTAGTAGGAAATAGTGTCTTTAGCATTGTAGGATGTCATTACTGGAAACCTGTTACCTGAAACTTTATGACAAATATTTTTATTAGCCATTTGATATGTATATATAATTAGAAAATTTAACATTCTGTGCAGAGTCAACTCATTTCCCCTAACAGAACTAATCCCCCCAGCATTATTTTGTTGGTTTACATGTTTTTGGCAATTGTTATTCATGTAGTAACACAGCTATAAATTTTGTTTTAAGTGAGTTGAGAAATCATTTAACTTTAAAATCAAGTTCATTAATTTTAAACCCTCTTGCAATCTCATTTTTTGCAAATTCAGTACAATAGATTAGCATAAACACTAATGAACATTCAAAATCATTTATTCCAGTTAAAATCCATTCCGAATTTGGTATAAGCAAAACATATTTTAAGCCCGCTTGTTACATGAAAGTACTCTCACTGCTGTTCAGCAGTTAGGTGTATGCATGTTAGTCATACAAGTAGACAAAAATTCAGCTAGACTCTCCGGTTGAAAGACAGCATCAAGAAAACATATATTACAAATAGCATAAAGCATTCAATATGTGTTTATAACGTTTAGCAGATAATTTTTATTAAATTCAGGCATAAAATTTTCAGTCAGCTTAAGTAAGCCAGAGATGGATGTCGTTATGAGATTTACATACCATTAGCTCGCATCAACTGATTAGCAGCCGAGCTCTGTGGTACAAGGCTAGTTAGATACATTATTTGTGATGCCAGGAGGCTGCAGGTCAAGGAGGTTTACTGGCTGCATGCTCGTTTCCTTTGCCTTTGTGATTACTTGATAAAATGAAGTGCATCACTGTGAACAATTGACCCTTTTGAACAATCCAGACTGGTCAGCAGTCTAAATCCACATTTTAAAGCCATCATTATAGCCTCAAACTTAAGAGTTTCCAGGGTGCAGACGAAGGTGTTGTCCTCCTTCAGTACCAGTCGTGTACCGTTTTCCGACTTTATGAAGTACTTGAATTGAATAATATTTGAAGATACCGAAAACTCCTCCGGAAATCCATCCAGCCTGCTTTTGGACACCAGTACGATTCTGGATTTTATTTTTGCAATGAAATCAGGAGCATTACAAAAGATTCTAAGTCCTTGTGAACGGTCGTGGCTGTCAGTTATTTCCAGGAAAGTAGTCTCTCGAGATGCTAGCTGTTCCCTCTCCCACCTCGACTTCACTGCATCTGAGAGTACCTTAAGCTGGAAAAAATCTGCTTCTTGTGCCAAAAGTTGATTTTCTCGAAACCCTTCTGGTAGAAGAAGTTCTCCATTTCGTAGGAAGTTCAGAATGTGTCTGAAAAGGAGTCCATCTCTGTCTATGAAGTAATGACCGTCTGCATCGAATGGGCACATTATTTTTCCATTTATGATCCCTTCCAGAAAAGAATCTGGATACTTGGTTAGTGTCTGTTTTTGTGTGATATATAGATAGCCACCAACGTTCAGAGTAATCAGAGACGTTTTATAGTCCTTGTCTTGCTCAGAGCCTTCGGAGTTGCTGTGTTTTTCTTCGCATTCCTTTTCTCTTCTGTTTATTTTTCTCTCCATTATCGAAGCTAGGACAAAAAGCCAGCTATCTTGCTTTGTTCTTGTCAGCTTGCAGAGAGGTTTGTTTTTTTTTTTTTTAAAAAAGCACCTTTATTCAGCTCCGGCACGATGTTGGAATGGAAATGCTGCTAGCATTGCTCCGACTGTCAGCTCGGGTTTGCAGTAGGTGGCGTATCAGCTGTGTATGCAGGGGGATATCAGGAATATGACTGTAAAGCAGAATTTGCATTTAACTGTATAAGGGAAGAAGGGTATAACTACTGTTTGTCTCTTTCTTCCTTTAAGTCTAGGAAGTTTACATAGTTTGGGATGTTATTCACAGAAATGCATACTACTATTCATACTGACACCTTATTTTTAATACTTTAAGAGGTATATGTAGTATCAGCTGGCCAAATCATGTTTAGTGCTTATGGTGTTAAACAGATAGCTTCATTTATGTTTCAAGGATTTTAGTTTTCACAAAGTGTCTTTTCACATTGTTTTGGTACCGATTACAGTACCTGATGCATTACAGCAGGACAACACTGAAAGGAAAGGGGTCCCTGTCTATACAAGGGGGGTGTCGTCTATGGAGTGTGTGCACATACATATTCCTCATTTATCGGACACGTGCGCAGTGGTAAGATGTTTTCACAGAAGATACTCTGGAAGTGATGCTGAGGACTTGTTGGTCTGACTGTTTTAAGTTTGTGGTGAAAGCTGCCATTTGCAGTCGATGGGAGTATCTGCACAACACAAGAACTGCAGCCTGATTAGGTTTTGCTTTTTGCCTTTCTCTGTGCCACAGATCAAAACTGTTTGAGAGAGATTTACTATTTATATCAGTGATGTTTTTTAAGCCAGCGAGGCTATCTAGCATCAGTTTGTTCTTTCTTGATAGAAACAACTCAGCTGCCCTGCGGAACAAAGGGTTAGTGTGCCTACAGATAGCTTTGAACATCACATAACACTATAGCTTAGCAACACTTGGGTACGGGGAGGGGGGAAACGTCGGCAGAGCGCACTTGAATCAAATGGCTGTCTTCTCTCCATGAATCTGTGCTTTGAGGCTTGCTCTCAGTTGCCTCTTAGAAAAAGGTTTCCCCTTTAAAGCTTTGCAGCTTGGAGCAGGAAAGGGAAAGCTCTCCACACATCTCTGTGCATTTCCTTGGGGAGCAGACGGGAGCCGCAGCGTGCATTCCCCAGCACAGGCGGGAGCCAGCGCTTACCTTGGGCTGGACCTGGAGACGAGGTCCCATCTTTTTCAAGGTGTATTTTTCACTTTGCAGGTAGATGTCTCCTGCTTTGCCTGATGAGTAGTGAAAAGTCAGGTTATTCTTCTGTAAATTATTCTGCTCTATTTCTGAATATTTTATTCCTACTGCTCCCACTGTCTCTAAGGCTGTTTATCGATAGTGTAGAGTCATCACTATAATATTTTATTAATTTATAACTGAATCTAGTAGAAATAAATGCACTTTTTTTTTACTCGCTATTCTCCTTGCCAGGGTATCCCTAGCACTGATATGCTAAATTTTTCTGCCGTAGTATGTGGTATATGAAGCAGATATTATTCATTAGACTTGATTTATCAGGAATTAGTCATGGTTTTAATTTTAACTCTTTGATGCCATTCATATGTTTAGCATAACTTCAGTCAAAGAGATTTCAACCAGTTTCTAATTTTTAAACATTTGGACTTTTTTCAAAATTAACTCCTTTCACAATTATTGAGTGAATAATTGAGAAAATGAAAGAGCCAGTTAGTTTCAAGTATGATTTTTTAATTTTTTTTGCCATTATAGGAGACATCCATTCAAATTTAGTTTATTGTCAAGTGATGGAAAATTTAGTTAATATACTTAGATCATGCATAGCTACAGTGTTGAACCATCTTAGTGGCTGTTAAACCCTAAGAGAATGATTTTTGTGGTGCTTTCATCTTACACAGTGATCTTGAAATACTTTGAAGCTGAACTAGGAATGTCCTGGCACAAGTAAGTAGGGATTTCCAAGGAGAGCTGGGATTTGTAAAAGATATGAAATTTTTCATGGCCAGCTATGCTGTCTACATTTTAAGAGACAGCAGTTACAGAACAGTGTCTGCTCACTTAGTTTTTCATGCTCATCATCTTCTGAATGTTCTAGCACTTGCAGTTGAAATTTTCCACTTTTGTGAACAAGTAAATATTCTTTGAAATATCAGGCAAAATCATTTTAGTGGTTTGTACGATAAAATATTCAAAATCGATTTGATGTGGAAAATATACTCTGTGGAGATCATGAATATTTACATTTTAACCTTTGAGACTTGAAAACTGTAGAGCTGCTGTAAAATTTTCATCACCACAAACCCATGTAAATTTACTTCACTGCAGCTTACAGTCATCTGTAACACAAAATTAAAGCCTGGCGCATCTTTGTGAAAATTTTCATCTTTCTGCGCCGTTCTACAAGACAACTTTTCCGAAGAGCCCTCATTGTTCCTGTGCACTTGGTGATACATATGGTATTGCAGCACATGTAGCTTTAGTGAGGTGGTTTCATATAGCTCACTGTTTTCTGATCATGGAGCTATGCCTAGAGGATCTGGATTTCCTTTTTTCTGTCTTTCTGTCCATGCACTGGAGGATCATCCAAAAGTTCGTTTTGGTAAAGGTATGCAAGTATTTCCTGTGATCCAGTTAGAGACTTTGACCATTCTTGTCCTCTGAGAGTCTTTGTGTTGTGCACCAGGCGTGTGATGGCTGAGATGTGCCCAGTGCATCCTGGATCTTCTTGCTTCCTGCTTGGATTGAGACAGAGCAACTTGCTGCTTTGGGCTCTCCCATTCTGTGAGCGAACCGCCTCTGTTTCTGCCCTATGCAGCTGAAGTATCCTGTTTGCCGATGTTGGTAGCTGGCAATCCTGAAGTGACTGCTGCTTCACAAATTGTTGGTGTCACCTGTTTGCTGGGATTGGCCATTCAAGGGAGGAATAGCGCTGGAATCCAGCAATTGCAAGGATATTATTTTGGTTCCAAATTATGTCAGAAAATATACTAAGCACTCTCTCTCGCACACACTTAAGAGAGTGGCTGTAGTAGTAGTACTCTATTTCCAAGTTACTCACCCTTTGGGCTGTACCACGAGGGCAGTCCACGGAGCTTTTGAGTTTCTTCTCAGTCAGACAAGCCATCCTGGGGACAGTGAAAAGGCAGTGCTGGTGTCTATCAGCTACACAGGAAAACAAATCCCAAGGAGGAGGGGGCTAGGCATCTGCCCCTCATTCAGTCCTACATGTTTCCTTTTGGAAAATAACCTCACTCCTCCTCAACTTCCATCCTCCTCCTGAACCTCCTGGTCTGGAAGCTTGAGCACACCATGGAGCTGAGGATTGCGCACACTGGAGCACGCCACAGAAAAGTTGGTGCTTTACCGAGGGTTCAGCTTACGTGTCTGAACAGCATCAGCTTCACTGAAAGTCTGCTGTCAGTGAGAATGACCTGGATTACAGAAAACAGCTACTTTTATTTATTACAGTACAAAAGGATTTGAGGAGAAATCTCAGCTATAAGAGGTAGAGAATTTTTGAAGTGTATTAGGAAGCCGTGCTAATGAAATCTGTTTGCATTATTGAGGCAATTTGCTAGTCATTTAATGTCATAACACAGAAAATTGGCCAGGTTGTTGGACAAATAAACCATTCAATAGTTACTATCTCACAGTTTTAGTAGCATAGGCATTCTCATTCCAGTAATAACTCCAGGATGTTGATTAACAGCTACTGAAGACAAGCTTTATACACTAATTGAAATTGAAGATTTTCAAATCATCAAGTCTGAACAATTTGCATTCAAGAGTTTTAGAAGAGCTATCTAAGAAACTCTATCAACAGCTGCTGTTGATATTTTTAATAATTTTTGAGCACTGCAGTTCTGCAAGACTGAAAAAGCAAATGCTGTGCTGGTATTTGAAAGGTGAAATGGATGGCCCAGGTATTAAAAATGAAAAGGGACTGTACGAAAAACAATAAAACATCTGGCTTGGAAGTCAATCAGTTAAAAATTAAGGGAGAGTAATATAATGCTAATCAATGTGGGTGGAGGGGAAAATGGATTGTGCCAATTTTTTTTTCCTTTTGATTACAATTTGTTCAGCAAAGGAGGTAATGCCTTTTTTTCTGTTAAATCTTCAAGTATTATTCAAGAATTATTTGCCAGGTTTCAAACTCACAAATGTTAAGCAGAGAATTATCACTAAAATGTTGCTGTGATTTGGTTCTTGGTCCTATTTATTTTTAGTCAGTGATCAAGGGGATAGTTACTGATGAAGTTTGGAGATGATACAGACTGAGAATGTAATTAATAAGGAGATATATTGCTGATGCAGAACCATTGAGATAGCTGGTTAGGATAACATTTTAATAAAGCCAAATATGAAGTTTATACGCCTAGGAATATACTGTAGATGGGGCTTGCAGTACGTATGTTTGTGGGAGGGGCAGGGCAGAGGCTCTGCCCTGCGTATAATGCATCATCGATAACTGAACATGAGGTCATTGTTCTGTGCAGTGGTCAGTAAAACAAATGTACTGCGTATCTGTGGATGCCTAAATAAGGGACTGCCAAGTGATGACTAGGCAATCCTGTTCTCCAGCTGTGTAGCTACTAGGGAAGGGTGATATGAGAAGGGCACCAGCTTCGAGGCTGCCCTTTGAATGGAAGAGAGGTGCCACAAAATGGCTCTGGTCTGGAAGAGCAGAGCTGAGATCTAGTGTAGGAGGGCGCTGCTCCTTGTCCAGCCATCACATACAATAGCCTGGGAAGCTACACAGCAGTATAAGTGGGCAGCGGGAACTACCGGGGCTTCTGACTTGGACACTCGGAAGCAACAGCCCAACTTCTACCTGCTGAGGTGCTGGAGGCACACGTGCCCATAGCCTGTCCTTACTGCACTTTCTTCCACTTTTTCCTGCTGCCTCAGAATTGTGCGTCCTGAGGCAGGTCTTCATCTCCTCCTTCCCCGGCACCTCTCACAAAGAGCAGGAGCTGGTAAACTCCAGATCCTGTCTCACATGCCATCAAGTCTGGCTGTGAGGCCCGCAGCTCAGGAAAGACATTCATGAACTGAACCTTCTCAGGCCAATAAGAATGATTAAGAAGCTGAAAAACAGGCCTAGTGGAAGATTTGAGAAAACATGATTTATTTTTATTAGGCTTGATAAAGGTGGAGAGTACATAAGTGCTTGGATGGGCAGAAGTGCTTTCATGGCAGGCTCCTCAACTTAGCAGTCAATGGTCTAACAAGACCCGGTGGCTGGAAATTGGGAGCTGGGTGCAGTCAGACTAGAAAACGAACGTATTAAAATCTCCAAGCCAGTCCATCTCTCTCTCTCGAAAAAAAAAAAAACAAAAAACCCCCCACCCAAAAACCCCCCAGACAACCCCTATCAGACCATCTTCTGCACAATTGCAGTAAATTTCCCCAGTGCCTGTTTATTAAGATTGCCTTAAGTGTTTTAACCACATTCTGCTCGTTTGATGGTGATTGTCAGCAGGATTTGAAGCTGGAATCGGCATCTCACTGAAAGAGTCAACAGTTGAAATTCCTTTATGAATTGGCACCGGGACATTCAGGCAGGGAGGTCGGGGTGAGCATGCATTTGGCAGCTAATAATGAAGCTATGGGTTATGTAGACCAGCCTGTCTGGAGCTGCACTCACAGTGTAGTTGTACCTGCCACCCCACATAGGGCAACTGAGAGTGTAAGATGCTTGGGAAAATGTCTGTTTTCCCTTCTAATCACTGGTCTTAGCTAGTCTTCCAGATCTATTAATTTATCTTGTACTATCTGCTTTATTTTGAGTAGGTATTTTTAATGGAGAATTGCCACTTTCATGCCTTATTCATCCTTTGGCTTCTAGGCTGATGTGACTATCAAGACAGACGTGTAGCACTTTGGATGTCTTTTCATTGCAGCTCTGGTCCTGCAACAGGTGAAGACAGACCCAAGTCTCTGAACTTGAGTTTGTTGAATGAGGGCTAATTAGGCTGGGAAGGGAGTGAAAACTGTGTTCCCCCACTACAGTCTTGCATCTGGAGGTTTGCATGCATCTTTGCAGATTTATTCTGCAAGACTCTTTGGATGTGTTAAAATCCCCAAGAGGGTTCAGGGAAAGTAGGACATAAACCTTGGCTTTTGGACAGTGGATGAGCTTTGACAGCAGACTATCTTAGCTGCAAGGCGGTGTACTTGGAGGCTGCGGACAGCCTTGTACTGTGAAGCGACTGGATCATTAAAAGCCAAATCCGGATCAGTGGTAATTAAAAGAAGGTATTAGCCAAGACATCAAAGATGAGATATTACTAAGGATAAGAATGTTTAATTGGTAGGTTCTTTTCCTAAATAGTTGGTGTGGGGGAGCTATCTGGTTCACTGATCCTGATTCTTAAAACTTAAGAATAATTTGAAAATTTTGCAAGGTGCAGAGAGATTGATAGCAGCATGTCAGTGTTCAGGCAGCTGGGCTGGATGGCTCAGATGAATATAGGCTGGCTTGTCTTGAACCTGTACCATAGAAACTAGTGGAAAAATTGTCATGGAGTTCAAGAGGTACAAAAGATGAGAAATAAAGTGAATGCTAGCAAACATGGCTTTATGTAAAGGTTTTCTTGCCAAACAAACCTAATTTTGTTTATTTTGGAGATTGTGAGTTTGATAAAGTAACAGCATGTTTGCTGCCTGCTTGGCATCTTGTATTGCACATAATTTAGAATCTTGTGATGTTCTGATTTATGTCTTAAAAAAAAAAAGAATAGCAAGCACAGAACAAGATTAAAAACTGGCTGACAGTTATCAGAAAGTAATTATCAGTAGGAAGCTACTTGGGTTGTAGTTTGAAGGGCCTCCTCCAGTATTAGCAAGAGGGACAGTAGTAAGTGAGAATCACTGCTTATAAAATGGGTCGTGATTGACACAAATGCTGGTCAGACAGTGAATAACTATGACAGGACTGTCATGGTGTGACTGGGATCACTTAATTCACAGAATCTGTTTAAAGACGATCCATTTTAACCAAGCCAGAGGCAATTATGTATCTAGGAACAGGGAATGTGGAGCACATAGGTAGAATCCGAGGCTTGGAAAAGACTCAAAATAGACGTATTAGTGATATAATAGCCAGTCAACTCCTTCAACCCCCAGAGCTTGATTTTTGGAGACAAATTGATCTTAACCCAGTTTTAGCCATCAAAACATGAAGCACAGTCATGGGATACAGACACCCCCCCCCCAAAAAAAAACCAAAAACCAACAAACCAACCAAAACCAAAGCCACAAGAAGCCCACCAGGCAGGGGAGATCATTGAATGCTAAAGGAGATGGGACCAGTTTTCTTCTGAAAGTCTCCCTTCCTCCCTCTGTCAGCTGAATTCAGAGGGTCTGTTGAATAACCTTGAGATGGCTCAAGTGAGGAGAGAGGAATTCCAGCTTCTTCTTCTATATCTGTTGTTTTACCTCTCTATATGGTTTTGTTAAGACCAGTACAGGAGTATTATGTCTATTTTCTGGTCTCCATATTCTAAAAATGTCACTGCAAGATTGAACAGGGTGCAGATGAGAGCCCCAAAGTGTGGCATAAAATGCCATGTGGTGAGATAATGCATGAGCTTAAATTACTTCATTTATTGAAAAGATGATTGAGAAGTGACTTGATTACAATGTATAAGTACTTTCACAGGGAGAAAACACCAGGTATTAAAAGGCTCTTTAGCATAGTATAGAAAGACATAAGAAGAACCAACTGCTAGAAGATGGAGGCAAATTTGTATTACAAATTAAGCAGCAATAATAGTACCACTTTAGCCACACATAAGTTACTTGGTTCTGTACAGAAGAAAGAGGATAAAATTTATCTGTCTGTGATATACAGGAGGTCAAGCAAATTGGCCACGTTGTCTCTCCTGACTGTAAACCGCAGGAATCTGTAAAACCAGAAGTGTTTTCATAAAAATTTGCTTTGTTTCGTTCAAAACTGCCTGGAAAAGTATGGCATTCTTATTCCTTTCAAGGATTTAGTTTAAATCAAACCAAGAAATTTTAAATTAAATGATTTTAAAATACTTGGTGTCGAAGTAATCGGTCTCTGCATTATTCAGGGAGAGCAAACTTAGATTTCCAGATGTAATAATATTTCAGTCTATAAAGCAATAACGAAGTTACAGGCGTCTCAGAGAGTGCCTTGTGTTACTTGGTATCAATACTTCTAAGCATTTCTGTTACCTTCTGTGACATGCCAGCTGAAGGTGAGGGTGACAGTGTAGAACCCTACACCAATAGCAAGACGAGGCTCTCTGTTGGAAAGACATTTTAAATAGCAAGAGCTAATCAAGCCATTAAATCTAAGAAACTCATCCTTTCTTGTTATGCAAAGCTGTTCCCAGAGGTGTATGTTTTTTGTATATTGCACTGGCTATGCCCAAAAGAGATGGTTAAGTTGCCACCCCCCCCGCCCCCACACACTATGCGCTAGAACATTGGAGCAGAAAAGCAGGTGTTTGGCCACCATCACATCTCTCTCCCTTTCTACATTAAGTTGCTTTTAATTTTTAGGCTTTTCCACCTTTACGGAGTAGACTGGTTCTATTGCACTGCTCTGTTAGTTGTCGTTGCTTTAGGCAAAAAGATGTTCACGTTGGACTGCAAAGGGACTGTGTTACAGAGGTGAATGTACAGAGAGCATTATTAACTAAAAATTAGTATGTGATCTCCTAGATTACTAACTGCAAGTTTTTATTTCTTTTCCCCGAGTGTTAGCATATTATTACTTTATTGCATTATGTTCCTTTAGTGAACCTTTTTTTTTAATTGTAATAAGATGAAAAGAGGTTACTCTTTTTCTGAGGATAGGAATAAAATTACCTCTCATTTTGTCTTCCACTAATTTTGGATACTTTGATGATCGGGTTCTCTTTGTAGATTTTTTTTCTTTTCATGTCCACTGACTCTATTCAATGCACATTTCCAGAATACAGTTCCTAGATAAGCTGAGTGCAACAATCTAGAGAAAGGAGGACCACACAGTTACTTTTCTTATTTAAAATTTGGTCTTTGTGATTCATTCTTAATATATAAAACATCTGATGGCAAAATAAGGAAGTCTAGGGGATACCAGCTGTGCAAGCATGTTTTTCCTGCTTATTTCTTCATTGTATAAATAGGAGAGATTTTAGAACTTAATTTGAGATTTGAGAACTTATAATTACATTATATTTACTAAATGCTTAATTAGTGAAAAATAATTCAAATGTTGACCATGTTGGTGAATCTTATTTTAATGTCCAGTTTTGCTGTGTTTTTTTTCATTCTAGATAAACTTTCCTTGGAAGGAATTGTGGTGCAACGTGCTGAATGCAGACCTGCAGCTAGTGAAAATTATATGAAACTGAAAAGGTAGGAGTGCTCTATTACAAATGGATATGTGATATCTGACTTTGATGCTTTTGTTATTGCCTTACTAGGGATGGATGACTTCAGTATTGTCATGGTCTTACATAGGATTTGTACAGGTTTGGAACTGTTCTTGCTTTTGGGGTGGATTTACTGTAGGGAAGGAATGAAGGCTGATGTCGGGCTTGTACCTCCCTCTGGTATTGTGTGGTGGGATGATGTGGACATCTGCGTTCCATCATGTGCAGAACTCTCACCTGAGCACACATTGTGCCTCTTCATACCTGAACGTATGAATGTATAGCTATATTAAAATGTGATTAAAGCTGAATTTCCTGAGAACTTAAAGGTTTACACTGGTCTGGTCAGGACAAGCTTTTTGTGTGTGGGTTTCTGTGTGGATTGTCCAAATTTAATTCCAGTTAATACTGTGCCATGCTAGATGAAGAGTACTGTGAAAAGATATTAAAATGCCCAAAATAGGAAGGAGTTCAGGGAGAAGTGTTAGACCTAAACTGGCATGCTTTCTAGAAAGGGTAATGGCTGAAAATGTCAGAAGTGGCATGGAAACCACAAGATATAAATTCAACAGAATCATTTAGTGACTTTTGAAAATTTAATCCGATACCTCTAGAATTTACCATGTGATTCATAGTTCATATGGATAATTAACTTGATGACGTTCTCTAGTAATAAATCAGATTTTTAATTGAATTGTGCATTCCAACCAATCGTGGGTTTTGATGAAATCACCCTTTTATATTGTGAGTTTGTTGTAAATAGAGAAATGCAAAGCAGGAAATTTGGGGAAGAGAATCGTCTGTGACTAGTTTTAGAATCGTCAAAAGAAATGCAGAAAAGGCAAAGTGATGTTTTTCCCCAATTCGTGATCTGTTTTCTGTGTATCATATACTACATTTGCAGTATCTTATGTTTTATTAACCTCCTCTGTCATCTAAACTGCTCCAGGGTTTCCTTATTGTGTTTGTTCAATTCTGAGACTTTATGTTCTAGCTGTTGGCAAATCAGTACCACAAGTTTGCTCATGTACAGTGAACTACTTCATTTCAGGCTGTGTTCTGTGATTGCAATCATGATTTTTGTCATCAGTGTGAAATGGAGTATGAAGCAAATGTGATGTTACTAGACAAGGACTCATTTCAATCTGGCAATTTTAAATATATATCAGTATAGTCTGTGGGATGTATTTGCTTCATAACTGTTTTAATCACAGGTTGCCTGATCTAAGTGCTTTTTTGCATTTTGTACACAGTCTTCCATTAGTTGATCAGATAAGCTGCTTCTGGTAAGGCAGGAGACCAAAACAAAACTGATAGCTTTAATGACATACTACCCAAACTTTGAATTTTTCAGCATTCTACTTTCTGTCACGCATGCATGCGTGCAGGCCCTCCTGGTCTTTGATTTTGTTGTGTTCAACTCCTTTAGGCACAACAATGATAAAAACACGTAGGCAGGTTTTGTGTTTTGAANNNNAAACACGAAGGCAGGTTTTGTGTTTGGAAGCACTGGCAGCTAAAAACTGACAGTACCCTTGTTTTTTCTTTCCTGTAGAAAAATTGTCAGGCTGTGTATGCCTAGTTTCTAACTTTCCATGTTGTTAAAGACTTCTTGCCTTTTACTGTGAAGTTAAAAAAAAAAAATCTTATCTGGTGGGAATCAGCATGAGATTTAACAGATCTAGCAGTCACAGCCTCAGAAGAAAAATTGGTTTATATCCAAATACTGTCTCTGGTATTTGAGTAGTAGGATCTAACTTTTCTCTTCACTCCCTTTACTCTCTCCCACCCTCAACATGCTGCAGTCTGTATTTGTGCTTTAAAAAATGACAGCATTGAAGGTAAACCACATAAGTTATAGAACTGTCTTATATTAAACCATTTTTATTCACTTTTCTATTTACTATTGTGCTTTACATGAGAGAGACTCTCCAAAGGTGGAATTTATAATATTGATAAAACAGCAAGTCTGTTGTGTAGGCTTTAAGTGCTACAATAGTAAATTGAGTCGGGAAGGAAATAAAATTAAAAGATAAATGCAGTTGCTTCAAACTTTGAAGATCTAGAAAATGAAGTTAAGCTGCATGCTCCAATAACTGTAGTCATTTGTTTTCTGAGAGCTGGCAGTGACCAAAAGGGATTGTATGCCTCCCTGGTATTAAATGCAGATATGGATCCCCTCTATTTTACCCTCTGTATCTGGGTCAAGGAAATTGGCTGCTGGGTGCGTGGCATGGCATTTGGTTTCCATGCTGCTCTGTAGAGTTTCAGTGAGAGGACAAAGTGATGGTCTTGTGATGGGGCTGCCAGCAGTTAGGTGGGATATGTGTGTGACGTGTGGGTTTAAGGATGGGTAACGAAAGCACAGAATTCAGTGACATGTATGGCTGAAAGCGTTGTCAAACGTAGCAGATGGAAGGAGGGGTCTTTTCCCAAGGAGCAACCTTTGATTTGATTACAGGAAGGGTGTGTAGATGGCTGATGTTCAGAACACTTTGAATACAAGGTACAAATGTGTGTCTAGGGATCACTAGTCAGAAAGGTAAAACAAAGGTTGTGTGACCTTCAGTTGGTATTTTCCATTTTGGAATTTTTGTTGTTGGCAGATTGATATTCCCCTCCACGTGCCATTTTCCTGAATTTCAAGTTCTAGAAGGGGAACAAATACCATGAGACACCTGCTATCCTGCACTAGTAAAACTTCATGCTATTGAATTTCCTAGAAATTTTTTATTAACAATGTATTTGTTCTTTGTAATGCCTTAATGATTAGTTATACATTAGCAGTTACTGCTGGTGATGCTACTGCGGCTAGCTGGAAAATAATATGTGGTTTCCAAGCACCTGTCCTAATTTCTGTCTTGTGGGAGTGGATCTCATGGTCTCACTTAAAAATATTTGGACTGTGTGGTGAAAAAAACCAGGCAGACTCTGTTCCCAACTGCGGATGGATTTACTGTGTGGTAGTCACAGAAGATACTGTCCCTACGCTACTCTTTCTGGTTGATACTTCCCTTCTTGCCCCATCAAGCCTGTAGGACATAGGAAGACGGTGGCATGTGAACTGTTGTAGCAGAGGGTGTGTGTCATACATGGGGTTACACACAAGGCACATTGTACAGCACACACTATATTTGCACCGGTCTTGTGCCCCCACCATGCATGTCACCTTAGGTAGGCAGCCTTTTTCTTCTGCCAGGCTGCCCTAGGTGGGCTCCACATCCACCCCAGCCAGTCCCACTCAAACTAGATTATTTTCTTCATCTCACTGTAGTCAGCTTTCCACCATAAGGAGGCATTATCTGTCCCTTAATTTTGTCTTTCTGAGGCTTAAGAGATTTTTATTTCCATTACCTTCATTCCATGGTCCCAGTGCTTAATCGCCTTGGGGTTAATGACTCCCCAAAGAGTGAGGTCCTTCAAGAGGCTAGTCTGCACTGGGAAGGACAGGACACGGGGATAGAGGAGTCCCTCAAACATTCAGGATCCCCTCAGGCTGCAGATGACTTGAGAGGAGATGAGAATAAGATTTGGATACTCCTGAGGGCCTTTTGCTATGCACGAAAGACAGAAAATGAGGGACTGGCATTCTCTCTGCCAAATTACCTGTTTCCATCCTTGCACTGGTCTTCATGTCTGTTCTGTTCTTCCTCTGACCACAGTGAACCCTCTTCTTCCCCAATTTCTTCTCAGTCCCCTTTTCCCATTTCTGTTTGCTTCTCTTTCTCCATTCCTCACAGAAAACATTTTTTAATTATTATTTATTTTTTCAAAAATAATTTGAACACATCTCAAACTGCGTTTCTTTTTGAGGAAAAGTTGAGAAGAAAAAAACATTATCTCTGGGAGAATAATCTCTCTTCTGCAAAGCTCCAATTCAAACTGACATTGTCAAGTTGAGTAGCTACAACAAGGTCTCCAGGACTGCTCAGGTCCTTTGCAATGGGCTGGCTGAGCACCCCAGACTTGCAGTTCTCGGGGGAGGTTTTGAAGGCACATGCAAAGTGCATCTCAAGTGGTTGTTGAATGCAATGTTTGATAGCACTTCCCCAACAGTAGTGGATGGCAGGCAAAAACTGGGATAAAATCAGAGCCCTTGTTTCTTTCTCACATGTGCCAGTGAAATGCTGGTTGCCTTTCGAAATGGATTTTCAGAGACTCTGATTCAACTATACATAATCTGAATGACTGAACTTTCCCAAACTGTATACCAAATAAAAAAGAGTCCTGGGATTTCAGAAAGCCTAGAAAGAGCTGACATTTAACACTGCAGTGAGGCTGGTAATCCCTATAATTTTTTTAAGTAACTTAAAAATACGTCTTGAAGATCGTTAGATTAAATGGTAGTTGCCAACATGGCAGCTTGTAACAAGGCTGAAAGAATTTTGTATGTCTTCTTGCTTTTTCTGTTAAGAGTTGTCCAGAGAATGTGATGAAAGTCTTTAGAAAAAGCTACTGGAAGAAACATACGTGGTAGGCTTTCAGGAGGAATGGCTTGTAAACTGTTCTAGCATAATTAATGAACTTCCGCATTTGAAAAGTCACATTTCTTTACAACCATATTGCGTAGGCCACTAGAAGTCCTGACGCTTGGTGGTCTAGGCCAAGCAAGTGAAATTTAGTTAGGGCAGACTAGTTGCTCATCTTCTCTAAAATATTGTGAGACTATTGACTGACTGACAGTTCAGTATATTGCTGAAAATTAGCATTATGCCATTTTTTTTGCCCCAAATATCCCCTACTAGGAAAAGAAAATTAATAATTTGACCAGCATGCCACTTTATATGTATTTTTGTAGATATGTTCAGTTGGTTATGAATTCCCTTTCAAAATAAATATGTATGAATACATTCGTGCATTTTCCACAAAAGCTGACGTGCTGCACAAATGCTGTTCAGTTTGTTTGAAGTGGGAGGCCATTTTTATGCAAAGCTGAGCTTGCAATCTGTCTGTCAGTCAATGCAACCTTGATTTTTCAAGTATTGAAGATCAATTGCTTTGTCTTGAAGTAAAATTCAGCATCATAAAAAAAAAGACATTGCCTAGGATGTTTTGAGTAACTCCTCATTAAGTACAAAAATGTTTTTTTTTCCCATGTGCTAAAATTTTTCCAATCCCAGTTTTTCCTGGAGAATAATGTGCAATTTGTAGAAAATTATCTAATAATCATGTTCATAAGGGTTAAGCTGTACTGTTGAGAGATGTATTGTATATTTTCCCTTATGTTCCTGGACACCCGCTAGTTTTTACAGATCAGGCAAATACCATTCTACTTGTGAACAATTGGACTGCAAAGTAGCAGGCACACTAGTACTTAAGTTTCTGTGTCCATTTTTTGTCCATTTTTCATATTTTTTGAGTAGAATAATGGAGAGGAGCAAGTAAGAAAAATAAGGTTAAAGTGAGAGGAGTTCGGCAGCACAGAGGAGTGGTTATTCCCCATTTCAGAGGTCGGGAGAGTTGCTTTTGTTGGTTTGCTATGTATTTCTTTGTGATCTTAGGCTCTTTTCTCTGTCTTTTGTCCTTTCCATTTTGTCTGTCGTCTTTTACTGTTCTTACAAGTGCTGTTCTGAGACTGGATTTTAATAGGTCTTTTATATTACCATGCTTTTTTGTTCAGTGATATGAAAAGGTTCTAATTTTGGTCTCTGCTTCCAGCCATTATAATAATGCTAATAAATGAGGAATAACCTACTGTTTGTAATGCACCAGATGTTTTATCATGTTTCTCTTAAACCTGCAGCTGGATACAAAAGGTTACCATATCCTTTTTGCCCCATTGTTGCCTTCAGCTTCTAATAGCCAGGTGTATATGGGGTAATTTGGGCGGGGGGGGGGGGNTGGGAGAGATCATTGATCTGATCATTGGATCTGTTTTCTTCCTTTTGCAACCGTCTGGAGACACAGGATGAAAAAAGTAGGCTTCCTTGCTGTCTAACTATGGCTTACCATTCTTCTTTTGTTTTACCTTAAAATGGCTTTGTTACAGCATGGCATTAAATTTGCCTTCATTCTGTCTTTTAAATATCATAATTTCCAGGTGACAGGCACAGAGTCACAGAATGGTTGAGGTGGGAAGGGCCCTCAGGAGGTCATCTGGTCCGACCCCCCTGCCCAAGCAGGGCCACCTAGAACCAGTTGCCCAAGACTGTGTCCAGACACCCCTGCATTTCTCTGGAATTCAGATCGTGTGTTAAGATGCTGCTGGGATGCTCTTGTGCTTCTTAATAGTGGTCATACTGAATGTGTTCTGTGCCTTTTGGAAAGGCGCATTGTTAAGAGGAGCCTAGCATGAAGGTCATTTTCAGGGGGGAAAAAAAAAGAGAGAGATGCTTATGGATGTGTATTTAAGAAAGGTTTATGGCAAATATTGCATGGATTTTTCCTTGTAACATGGGGAGGAAATCAATAGTTTTAATTGAAGAGTTCTTATTGTCCTGTTTCTTTAACATGGAACAGCATTCATCATCTGCTGGTTACACTGCTTCTTTTCCCCTGCTATCAGAGGCATTGCATTTAAGAACATATCTAGTTTGCCTTTGTGGTGATTAGCCAAAAAGCATCCATTTCCTTTTTATCTGCTGAAAGGGGTGAGGCTAAAAATAGTCACCCTGGAATATGTTCAGGCTTCAGTCGTAGCCAGCTTCTTCAGGCTGAAAAAAAGCCTCATTCAGTACCAGTGCTCAGCACCAGAAGTTCTGGGTACTTGTATTTCCAGTAAACCTAAATGTCAGTGGCGCAGTTCCCTTCTCTTGAAACCAAAATCTTTGGCGTCGTACAGCACTGGAGGTCTTTTTACCTTAGTGCTACCAGGGCTACAGTAATTACAAAGATGTCTCTTCTGCTAAGGTGCTTTCCAGATTTCAGTGAGGGACTTGTTTAGGACTTAGGGACATCCTTCCTGTTCCCAGGGCAGCATCGGTTTCTTCTTTTCATCTTCTTTTCCACCTGTAGTATGAAAGTCACACTAATAATGGGTGAAAATCTCTGAAAGAAAGTGCTGTTTTAACTATCACGACTTATCCTGTGTTACTAGATGTACTAACCTGTTCTGTTCATTCACCATCATGCTTGACCCTGTCAGGGAGGGTGGGATAGCTAGCTGGTATACAAAAGGCCATTTCTACATCGGTATCAGAGTTCAGATGTAAAACTTCGTTTTCTCTGTTGCAGAGCAGAGCTGACTGAAGCTCATGGATCACTTCCTAGCCACCATGCCAGATGCTATAGTCATGCTGAGCACTGCCAGTGTTCTGGGTTCTGCAAAACTGCTTTGGCAACTACCAGGCTGACGAGCTCAAATTTACACAATATGTAGAATGTCAGCACCACAGCACAGCTTCTATTTTTAAGCAACTTTGTTCATATACTACTGATGATATTTGCAATTTGTGAGAGATCACCCTGCTGCCAAGGAGCTCCAAAAATTGTATGATATCACTGAGTACTAAAAGTTGTCCTTGTGCAAAACCAAATATTAGAATTGCCAGGTGGCAAGGTCTGTTGGTGATGTATTGATTTCCTGGTTTATTAAAATATTTCTGAAATTCGTGGAACCGCAGGAAGGCACTAAAACAATGGCCTGAAGGGTGACAGGGTACATATGCATCCATCCAAATAGCACTTGTTACTTGGGATGTCACCAGGTTCAAACAAGTTCATAGATGACAAACCATCCATCCTCTATTTCTAGTTCTTATTTTTAAGGGAGTGTCTCTCTGTAGGGCTCTAGTGCTTCTCAAACTGGGGTTCCCTGTGATCAGTGGGGGATTTAATTCCTGAAGACATGGCAAAATTCCAGCAGGAGCTTAACTCCTAGAGTGCCACAGGGCCAGCAACACCACAGGGGAAGCAAACGGAGGTATCTCCTGTGTTCCTCAAGGGCTCTGTGGGTGGAAAAGATCCCAGCTTTAGAAATTAATTACAGCATTACATTTTATAGGAGAATCTTTCATTCTCTAAATACCTCAGATATTCATACAAGATACTGAAGCACTGCAACCATCAGCTAGTACTCAGACACAATCCTGAAATGTTTTCCGAAAGAGAGGATATTGTGCAGCCACCTACCAATACTCAAGTCTGGGATGTTTTTAAAATGGCTTGGTAGTTGAAATCAAATGAACACCATAAACTAGAAAAGAGTAGTAAGTTACTTTTTTTTTTAAGAGAGAGATATAATGTAAAATCCTTTGAATTTCAGTCACCTAGAATACTTAAACTCACTTTCCCCCCCGCCCCGAGTTACCTGGATAGAGAAAATGAGACTGCCAGTATCAGAGGCCAACAAATTATACTTAAGTTGCTAATACAGTGAAGGAACTTTAAAATCCTAGGGGTTTTATTTACATTTCAAATCAAGGGCAAATAATTTTCAGTAATATTTTTCACAAAAGCTCTTCTACAGAATGTTACTTTCCACAGCTTGAAAGAAGCAGAAGTGGATACAAAGGACCACTGCCTAAAATATTTCTTAGATGCATTCATGTGCATGCACAAATTTAACAATACTATATAAACGATGGTTTTCAAATTCTTTTTATTTTCCATGCCTGCATTTAAATACAGACACATCTGCTTATGGCCTTAAAAGAAATACATGCTGCTATTTTAATTCTGTTACCATCACAAGACCAACACAGCTGTGAGAGAATGACATGATTTCTCTTTGAAATGGTATTTTATCAACAGAATGTGACTTAAATGTCAGTGCTAGTGATGTGCAAATCATGAAAGTATTCCTTCCTTTTGAGTCTACATAGAGTTTGAAATTTTCGAGGTGCTTTGTGCTTTTTAATGAAATACATTCCTTAAATGAACCTCGTAGACAACAATCGTACAATTCCTGGTGTTTCTGTTTATGATCTATTATGATGTTTCTGCTAAACTGTTGCCTCCTTTGTTTGCAGTTAGTGGTTTTGGCTGGGATTTAATCATTGTCATATCAGTATCTGTGATGCTTCACTGAAAATTTTGCACTATACACTAAGCCAGTACCATCGGTGGGACCTAACACAAATGCATCTGCACTGGTAGAAAGAGTGTTACAAATCTGGCCATAAGTATGTTTGCTGAATAGTACAGTGTCCGTGTGAAACCGTTGTAGGGCTGATGCGCTTTATCCATACATGAGATTGGAATGAGAAGGTTTTTCTGAGCTAACCTTGTACCTTGAATGCTGTGATGTACCGTGACAGGAAAGCATAAGAATGCTGCGGACTCGCTGCCGCCCGGTTCCTTCCTTTCCAGCTGACCATGGAAGAAAGCTGGAACTGAGCAGTTTTCTGACAACCCCCTGTAATCATTAAGATTTAGGATCAGTGTTACTTTAGATTACAATTTCTTTTGAGTGCATTTTTGTATCATATGGTTGTCTTCTGTAGCAAGCACAAATATATAATAATATGCAAGGTTCTGCACCTGGATCAGGGCAATCCCCAATATCAGTACAGACTGGGTGATGAATCGGTCAAGAGCTGCCCTGCAGAGAATGACTTGGGGTATTGGTAGATGAAAAATTGGACATGACCTGACAATGTGTGCTTGCAGCCCAGAAAGCCAACCATATCCTGGGCTGTGTAAAAAAAAGCATTGCCAGCAGGTTGAGGGAGCTGATTCTCCCCCTCTACTCCGCTCTGGTGAGACCCCACTTGGAGTACTGTGTCCAGCTCTAGGGTCCCCAGCACAAGGAAGACATGGACCTGTTGGGGTGGGTCCAGCGGAGGGCCACAAAAATGGTCAGAGGGCCGGGACACCTCTCTCGTGAAGAAAGGCAGAGAGAGTTGGGGTTGTTCAGCCTGGAGAAGAGAAGGCTGTGGGGAGACCTTATTGCGGCCTTTCAATATTTAAAGGGGGCTTATAAGAAAGATGGAGAGACTTTTTACCAAGGCCTGTTGTGACAGGACAAGGGGCAGTGGTTTTAAACTGAAAGAGGGTAGATTTTGATTGGACATAAGAAGAAATGTTTTACAGTGAGGATGTTGAGACACTGGCACAGGTTGCCCAGAGAAGTCATGGATGCCCCATCATTGGAAGTGTTCAAGGTCAGGTTGGATGGGGCTTTGAACAACCTGATCTAGTGAAAGATGTCCCTACCTGTGACAGGGGGGTTGGACTAGATGATCTTTGAAGGTCCCTTCTGACCCAAACTGTTCTGTGGTTCTATCAAAGTAATACATGGATATAAGGCTGGACAATCAGTTTTGTGCCTAAGGCAAGGAACTGACTCCTGCCCATGAAGTGAAGGCTGAAATGCCATGTTGCACAGGAGTTGAGAAGATCTGTTTTGCCTTGGAGGCGACTGTTCCAGGTGACTGCTCCGTGCTTTCCCAACACCTCACAAAAAACCTGAAATGTCCAAATATAAAGTTAAAATGGATGGTGCGGCACCCGAGAGTTGTCAGCTCCTCATGTTTCACGTGCTTGCAAGCCACAGGTTTGGAAGCAAGGTGTAGCAAAATGTGAAAATGAGAGAGATTATATGCTGGTATTTGAAGTTAAAGTTTCCAATAGAGTGTAATTAGTATAGCAAAGCCACTGAATAGAAATAACAAATAAAAAAAAGAGAAGTGTGCTCATCTTCACTCAAGTTTCTGACACACCTAAACGCTGATAATGCACTAAAAGTGATTCTGCACAACTGAATTAATATCCTATTGATATCCATGTGTATCATATCAGTATATATTGATATATGCCACCTGTCCTATCAAAATTCTTTCATTTTTTATCTTTGGGATCCATTGTCTTTACTAAGGTGTTGTAACGTAGCTATCTAAAGCCATTTCTAGTTGGGCCATCTCTGAACAATTTAGAAACCACTGTGTGCACAAACCAGAACTTACACTTACAAGGTGGAGGAGGGCACAAGTGAAACCTGCAGTGGAAGACTTACTGAAGCTGGGATGTTTTGGAGGACAAACTGATTTTTTTCAGTTGCTCACTCTCTGTGTGTGTCTCTTTTCCATCCCCCACTCTTCCTTCCCTTCTTTCATCCAGCACAGTTACCTCACTCAGACTTTAAGTGTGCTGGATGCTCCTAGTGTTGCCAAGCACTGTCGAAGATTTGCTGATAGGAGTTTAGGGTGGCCCTTTCTGACTCAGATGAAATTGCAAGTGAGTTCATCCAGGGGTTGTCTTCATCAGCAGTTTTAAAATATAAAGCAATTTAATTCTGTGCTCAACTTGTACAATATATTCTATTGAGAATTTACATTTGATTTTACCAATAACTAGTGCCAGAGATAGCAAACTTCCAACTTTATTAATGTATTAGCACAGCCTGGCAGACATTTCACAGAATTCATTCTGCTGCAAGTCCAAAAAGACCTGCCAGAAATTAACAGGTACAGCACTATCTCGCGGGTGCTGGACACACTGAAACAGTAACTGAGAGAAGTGTGAACAGACTGGGTCCTAACCAAAGTTAATGCCAACGAAGTAACTATGTTAGGTCTTTGAATACTTCAGTATTTTTGCAGTAATATCTGGCTAACCCCTTTTTTAATGCTAGTGGCAGAATCAGGAGGAACTGTACCCTGCGACTTGTAATACAAATTAGAATTGCTGTCCTGCTGTTCCCTCAGATTGTGTGTATGCACTTGAGTGCTGACTGAGACCTTGCCAAGGAGGAAGATAAAGAAGAAATAGTAATGAATTAGGAAAAGAAACAGCTCACCAAAGAGCTTTCCTCTGCTCCTTCTGCTCTTGGACTGTATTCAATTCTGAAGCTTTGCGCAGCACTCCCATTAACAGGCATAGGGAAGTTTAGGATTTTACAGCATTCATTTCTGTGAATAACATAAGGCTCTGGCTTTGTGATTCGAGTCTGCAGACGGTGGAGGCACATGGGCTTCTGTCCGTCTACAGATTCGGTTGAACCATGTTAACTCAGGTTAGAATAAGGTAGGAATGTGACAACAGCTTTAAGATGAAGAATCTAAATGTAAAAAAATAGGCTAACACGAGTGCTTAACTTCTCACAAACCCAGGCTCTTGTTAATCCTTAGGCCATCACGACCACGACAGCGCAACCACTTGAGATTTAAAAGCAGAGGGAGGTGAAAAAATCACTTGCAAAATCATTTTGATTAAAAAAACCCAAAACCAAAACAAACAAACAAAAAAAACCCCACCAAACATTTAGTTGGGGCTAGAATGAATGAGACATTCTGGCTGCTAAGCTCATTTTCAAAAGTTCCTGTGTCATATCTGAAAGAAGGAAAAGAAAGGATCCTAGCTCTCTGACAGTGTTAACTATAGCTGTTTCTGAGGTTAAAAAACCCCTATGTTCAAAACCTGTTACAAGGCTGAACGTTATCTGTATCATAGTTCACTCAATTTTTTTCTAACTGGAAAACAGACAGGAGAAATGGTAACACAAAAATATCCATGGCCAGATTACTTTATGTAAAAAAAACAGAAGCAAATCCCAGCTTTCTGGAATATATTTTGAATTGAGAAGTCATCTTGAAAGAGAAATTTCAGTGTATGTGAGTGTAGGTGGGAGTATAAAAACGTGTGATAAAAATAGCAGGCTACATGGAAATCAACACTGATATGTGGATGCATACCTGGAGATGTTACATGATAATATCTGAGAGAGAAATGTGCGTTAGGTCTGTATTTATATAATACTTTTCAAAATGAAAAAAAAATTACATAATTTTCAAATTATATTTCAAATTATCGCTTTATTTTGAATTCTGATTTCAATTCAAACATTGGCTCCTGTTCTCACCTTTCAGAACTACTTAGAAAAATCAAGATCATTTAACTACTTTGGAATTGGTTCCACATGTTGAAAAGGGACTTGTCAACAAAGTCCATGAAAAGTAGGTACTCTTTCTCAGAAGTAAAATGCAGGGAATAAGTACTACATCCTAAAAGTCTGAAACTGTGCAAAATGCTTAGAGCACTAAGAAATAGCTATACTGCAGAAATGACCTTTCAGTTGACAAGAGGTTAATTGATCAAAATCATGATTTTTCAAAACAAGTGGGTGTTTTTGTAGGCTCTCGTGAAGCACAGCTATGGGTACAGCAAGCTGAGAATTTTCATACCCAGTCTTTTTGGTATCAGAAGCAAAAGATACATTTTGTAGATTGACAAAATGTATAACTTCATGAGGTTAATTTGTTTATACTGTATAAAATAAACTGCCCTTCAAGTTGGTATGGTAAACCAACTGGGAAAACCATCAGTACTTCTACTTGGCACTATTTAGTGATTCTCTTACTGTACCTAATGTCTTCAGAAACATACATTTCAGATGTGCTCTTAAGTGTCAGTTGGTCTTTGTTATTGTCAGCATGGTGCAGTAGCAGTATCTGTCTATGGGAATGCAATTTATGATAAAATACAGCTAATTAAATCCCTGGAGGATTTATATTCACACATGCTGTGAAACTGAATCATACAAATGTTTCCTATTAAATTGTAACAGAATTAAAGCATCTGTTTTAATTTCTAACTGTGTGCACCTAAACCCTTTTCCCTTGTCTTTCTACCACAAATGAAAAGTAATATGAAATACACTTTATTACTGCAATATCAACCAGAAGAGATACTCAGGGTAACTTGGAGAGAAACACCTACACCATAGTTATGCTGCCGCATAATGGAGTAGGAGTAATGGTGTAGGTTTTATAAACTGACATGTAAATCACCCAATCTGAGTAGATTATTAAAACTGGTTTTATTGCTATTTCTTTTTTTAACTCTTTAGCTCTTTTTTATATTAGTAGACAAATATCCAATGTAGTATCCACTCTAGGGGGGAAAATGCTTCCACATGTACTTCCAAACTGTACCAG